>JAODGE020012108.1:0-10260 GCA_027574965.2 Ecitophya simulans | reverse complement strand
TAACTTTAAAAAAATAAAAAAAATTCGCAGAAAGAACCCAGCTTAGGTTTGTTTCTAATTAACCTAATTATTTGAAGTGCCACACGTGAGCGTCACTTCAAAGCCCCCGAGGGTGTTTGAAATTTAAAAGAAAATTAATTTCAAAGTGTGTTTCGTAGATGTTCAGGCCGTGCGTGTTCGAAGTGTGGAGGAACTTACGGATGCGCGCGAATTTTGTGCGTAACGACCATCTTGGAAGTTCGCTGTTAGTTTTGGGGCACACGCGACACCGCGCACCGCATCGCGCCGTGTGGGGCGGCAAAGCATTCGCGTGCGCGCGCGCTCGACGGCGTACTGAACGTTTCGCCGCCGCCGCCGCCGACTGACATTGAAATCGGAAAATTCGCGCCTGTCGCGCGACACGCGCGCGCGCGGAACGTTTTGGCCGTTATCAGGTTTCTATTTATAGATAATCAACTGCACAAGAACGACATTCAAAATAGTACAGTGAACCCTCGACTATCTTCGGCGCATCCGTGCACAACCCGTCAGCGATCGGGCTAATCCTAGATGCGAATAAAATGAAACCATTCGATATCACACTTTGTAAATAAACTCACTGTCATGTCTGTTAACGTTGATTTGGCGTTATGTTTGAAGCGGTTTGAATGTTTTGCGGATTAGCGAGGGTATACTGTATACGGTAAACAAAACAAAATGTTGGTTTTTATTATTTTATAATTGCATCATTTGATTATCGTTTGTTTTCAATAAAGTTTGACAATTCCGCAAACGTCGTCGTTCGTTAATTTTTATATGCATTCAATTTGATTTTAATGAATGTCGACTTTATGTCTGGGTTAAATCGGTAACATAAATCGAGCGTGAATGATTAGTAGAGACAATTTTAATAAAAACTGCTGGCTCCTGTCTGGTCGCAGTGGAAACTGAGCCGTTACGTGATTTTATTGAAATAGTTGACGAGGAAAAGAATGGATATTTTTCCGTTTCACTAATGTTTACTGCCCGCCGCGCGGTTATCGTCCACTACCAGGCAAATCCTTTTCAACCTTCTCAATCATTTATTCAGTCATAAACCTAGCTACATTACAAATATGACAAATAATAAAATTTACGTATTTTAAGCCGGATCATTTAATCATATAACTGCAAACTGCAATTCTGCAGCATGAAAAAATAATTAAAATTAGCTAAATAAAAACCTTTAGATTCAGATAATAATCTAGCTAAATATTTATTTATCGTAAAATTGTTGGCAATTTGTTAGAAATTACTCGTGCATAATGGAGCTCGTCAAATTGCGCGCATTGTTTGCACAGGGAATTTCCGAATGCGCCGAATATGGAACAAGAAATATGCGAAATGTTAACGGTAATTGCGCAGCAATTAAACGCCGGGTGTGTCGATTGTTAGCCTTAATTTTGGAGGATAACAATCATCAAGCGGTAGCGGAATATCGATTTATTGCGCCACTCGCTGTAATTTTCGACGAGATTAATTCCCTTAATGGATTAATGTTTATATACAGTCGACGAAATTTGCTTAATATTATGATATAAATTGTATAAACGCACAAGTGGTGGTTAGCATTCTGCATGCGCATTGTAATGCTTTTCAGGACAGGCAGAAATTGCCTAATTGATTTTGATTAAGCCATTTAATTTGGTTGGAATTGATAAAATAATGTTTTCCTACCTAATATCTACCTAACATAATTGAACGAAATTGTAATTTATTTGGTTTAAGTTTGCGGTAGACCTATCAAAACTATTAAAACTCAATATGAATCAAATAACTAAAAAATAAGATAGTTAATATATCTAATACACAATATTGATTATTGACAGAAGATTGGATATCTGTAAACGACTGTGTAAGTCGCAAGCCTCAGTTTAATACTTTAATTTCCGCTGTTATGTCTTTGAAAAACTTGATCCTACAACATTTTTCTCGACGAAACAAATATTGTTTAGTCCCAGAATATCCAAATATTTCTTCCAATTATCCATAAGCTGCTGAAAAAGCTTAATTACTTATTGTTGGTTTATTAATTTTTGGGCAAATTTAGTCAAAATAATGTTTTTTCAGCAATCATTGTTAGTATAACTTAATATTGAATATACATTATTTACATTGTTTAGTTAAGTTTATTTAGTTCCAATCTACTTCCAAATATTTTGCAGAGGGCAGCACCTTCCAGTGAGATCAAACTCAACCTCACAATTTTTCGTCAACAACTACAAATAAAACAATCTGAACTAGATTAAAGAGATCAAATAAAACTACCAAAAATTAAATAAAGCGTTGTCCAAAACAACATAAATGATGTGACAAATATTCTATCTCTTCAAAATGCGTTGTAGAGTATGCTTTCCATTATTGTTCGCATTTCTCTCGACATTCAACTTCCTTAATGCATCAGATAATGAAACATTCAATCCATTGGGTCCCAAAGTAAGATGCGCTTATCTCTCCTGGGAGTTTATTAAGTGCAAGGATCCTGAAGATTTAAAGGGCAACAAAACCGCCAAAGAGAACGGTTTCGGATGCGTCAAGTTCGGTGGCATGCGGTACGAAGATGTTGAGCGCACTAAAGTATGGTGCACAGCACTAGAAAACATCGAGTGCTTTGGAAATCGTACGTTTGAGAAACCGAATATTCCGTGCATCAAGTACTCGGAGCAGTACTTTACCACCACACTGCTGTACAGCATCTTGTTAGGTTTTCTAGGAATGGATAGGTTTTGTTTGGGACAAACTGGAACTGCTGTTGGAAAGTTGTTAACTTTAGGAGGTGTTGGCATCTGGTGGATTGTGGACATTGTTTTACTGGTTACTAATAATTTGGTGCCAGAAGATGGAAGTAATTGGAATCCATATGTTTAATTGGAGACTGTTTGTGTTTGAAAAGAAGAATGTTGGTTTTGTATTAATATTCTTGTGATAATAAACGTTTTTATAAGATTTTTTTAAATGATTTATTTGATAAATCTTAATAGTGACTGAATAAAAACTTCTAATAAAAAACAACCCAATTTGACTTCAAATGTGTGTTAAAAGAAACTTCAGCATCTTGGTTTTATGACAAAGGAAAAGTTTACTATGTTTGGCAGATTCCAAAGCAACAAGTCAATAAAACAAAAGTCTAAATAATTTCATAATGAGTAACAGAAAACAAGGACATTTACTTGCAGAAAGTAAACCATCAGTAAAGTGTTACTAAAATCAATAATTTTTTATTAATTTATATAAACGCAACGCGATCTTCAGTTGCAAACACTTCACGTACATTTTCAGCAATAAATCTGCACATTCATTGTTTATTGAGTGTTAGAGTTGGGGCCACGGCGACGGCCGAATTGCGCGACGACGTTGACGAATCGCCTATTGTACTGGATGCGTCTCTTCGCACGGCCGGTCTTCTTCTTTTTCTTCTCCTGCTTCTCAACTTTGGGGGTCTGTCCCTTTACTTTGCCTAAAATCAAACACATGATTTTATAAACACCTTATTTTTAATATTATAAATAACGTAAATAATTGAGGACAGTGTTTGCTGTTCCTATATCATTGACACATTAGAAAGTGCCAACAATTCAAACTTCAGCAATTGATATTGGCAATATATAGGAAGGTTTAAACTATTTTGAGTGTAAAACCAGCTGGACATGCCAAATTTATACATATTATTGTGTCTCTTGTGACAAAAATGTTTTTTTGGTAACTTACCAGCACGAGCAAGAGAGCCATGCACTTTACCACCCAACAATCCAACAGTCAATTCAATGTCTGTTTCCTCAAAGAGGGATACAAGGCTGTCATCCTGGACTGGCTTGCTGTTCACGTACAGGGAGATGTCTGATGCATTGAGGCTTTCCAAACCTGCAATTTGTGCCTACAAAAAACGTTTACATGAAGCAAGCTAACCTTACTTTTTATGCCATCGCATTATTCGCGTTTTTAGAAATCTTACCTTGATTTCGCCGATGGTCTCGGTGCCTTGGCACTCGAGCACGTGAGTAGACTGCCCTCTAAAGCACAACTGCATCGTAAATTGTTTATAAATGCCTGCAACAAGATATAAACATGTTATTGCTCAATGTTGGCACATGTTGACACACCAGATTTACAATTTTTGACAATTTTCCACACAAAACCGCATTTTAGATACACAACAGTATATATTTGGACGTGTGCTACACAAATCAAAAAATTTTGAAGATTGAATGTTGAAGATATATTAAAATTTGATTATTCTCAAGAGCTCACCTCGTTTAGACGCAAAGCATCGACGAAAGAGAACCTTCGGCCGGAAGCGCTAAATAAAATGGTCGCCTGGCTGTCAAATGTCAAAAATACAACATCCGTTTCTGTCTAAATAAACCGCCACATATTTTAAATTTAAAATTTGCAACAATTGTCACAAACAATTTAGTAACTATGGTTTGCCATAAATAATCTTAATGATGTGAGATGTAAATTATTACCAATTACTTTAACATTGGTTTAATTTACAGTTACAATTGATTCTTTTACAACTACTTACCAGACTAATTACAGTTTTCTTTTCTGAACCACCTTTTTTTGTCTAGGAATTCAAGGAATTATCGTTCGTTCATTTTGAGAATCAACAACTTTAAAATGACTGGAGGCAAAACCCGGCAGCCGAAAGATTCGTAACATTTGTCGCAGGTAATTTATTAATTAACATGGTTGATAAAAATAATCAATAATGCATCTACTTTAAAGCGATTTCAGATCGGTCTAAACCAACTTTTAGTTGCATGTGAAAATTGGCTCTTTCCAAGTTGTCTCAAAAATGCCAAGTTAGTTAAAATGTTCAACAATGGCTACAAATAATTTACTAAACAGTGCTTTTCGATTAAGTAAGAATTGAATCTTTAGTGGTCACATCGTCATCGGTCTGTGATTCTTGTTCGATCAACACCACGACCGAATCTTCCGCGGCCAAAGAGACGGACTCATTGTCAGTTTCAATTTCTTCTTCGGGACACACCCACGTTTTCTCAAACGGTATCAAGTCGATACTACCATCGAGTTGTTCAGCCTTTTCAACCATCGTAGGAATCATCGACTTCAAAATAACTTCACGCGGAACTAAACCGACCTTGCCCTGCATGTAAATATCGCTTCTGCTCTCCAGTATCTCCATCGGCTTCGGATATCTGTGCCACTCTCTGACTTGCCTCAGAAACTCGAAGATTTCATACAAAGCTGTAGATTTTGAGTGCGTTTCGGGCTGTTCTTCCAAGGCCTGCTCACATATCGAGTAAACTTCGTCGTTGGTAGTCGGCGATTCTAGCCTTTCTCTAACTTGGACCAGCATGCCTTTCAATTCTTCGTTTCGGCCATGTTCGTGTCGTATCTTCGCCTTGATGTCTTCACGTTGACATCGAATCTCGTGCAGATTCAGTTCCAGGAGATTTTTTCTTTCCTCGTATTGAGTAATTTTGTCATTCAGCTCTTGCGCTTTCTTCTGATAAGCAATAATCGTCGGTTCCAATTGCTTGGCTGCCTTTACCTTGGTTGCCATGTCGTGATATTCATTCACCAGCCCAAGTATTTCCATTCGTAAAGCACTCGTCTGCGTGGACATCGCGTTCGACTCAAAAATACTCAGCTGCGACATAATCTCCAATCGGCCATCAGTCCCTTCCAACTTATCGTGGACCGCGTACAACTTCCTCAAACTCCGCAGCTTGTACTCAATCATATTATTCAACGCGATGTTTTCTTTCAGAACTCGCAACGTGGTAGCGGCTACCCTCAAGTCGGTCACGGCTTGGAATTTTTCAATCAGCGACTTCAACTTGGCATCCATTTCTTTCTTCAGTTTATCCTCGCCGATAATGAACTTCCGCTCGACTTCGTAAATCTCCTGCTTATGACGCACTTTTTGCTCTTCCGTGTCGTGTTCAAGCTCCTCGTACTTCTGCATGAGTTCGTCTCGCAGTAAACGAAACTCCTCCAAGGCGTGAATCTTTCCGACAGTTAGTTTCATATCAGCGAGCAGATTCTCCTCGATGAGCATATAGTTCTCTTGCATTTTCTCCTTCTCCGCTTCGAAATCCTGGGCGGCTTTGACGCGCTCCTCCTCGACGGTGTCGCATTTGTTCTGAAGATCAACAATTTCGTCGGAGCGCTCTTGTATAGTTCTGTTGAGATAACTAACAATGTCGGCCTCATCTTGAATTAATCGTTCTTTATCAGCGAGCAGGTCTTCATTGCGTTGCTCGATTTCGACCTGCTTCGTGCGAAGATCGGACAGGACGTGGTTGAGTTCAGTGATTTGCGCTTCGTAAAACTCTCTGCCCACCACAACTGTAGAACGGCTTTTCTTCGCTTTCTCCGCTCCTGCTTTCTTGCCCCGCGCCTTTTTCGGCGGCATTATACAAAACAACAATAAACCAGTACACGGTCAAAAATGTTTTGACGCTGTCACACGAAAACTTGTTTCGAAATATTCCGTTTATTAGATTACGTTGAGAAATATCAATAAGCAATACATGGGATAATTATTGACGCCTAGTAACTAACAATAATACTACAAACACTTAAAACCTTTGCTGAAAGTTCTGTTGCTGCTGTGAAGCATTGTTGTACATCATCTGCTGCTGATGGAAGTCCTGTTGCTGCTGGGAGATGGGCACCACCTTGGAAAAGACCTCCAATCACACGTTTGTTTATACAGTTATCTGCTAAATGAAGTAATTACCTGTGGGTTAACTTGTCCCTGATGTCCCGGCGGTCCTAAACGCGGCCGCTTCGCCGGATTTTGATCGGACGATTGTTGTTGCGACTGCTGCTGCTGTTGTTGCTGCTGCTGTTGCTGTTGTTGCTGCTGTTGTTGCTGCTGTCGTTTGCTTTCGGCTTTCTCCTCCTGGTCATCGTCAGTCAAAAACTCGCGTTTTGGATACGGAATCGGACATCCGGCAAAGACGTCCTGCGTGTGAAGTGGTTCTTCAGTGAAGTACGGGTCTTGCATCGCAACTTCAGACGTGATGCGCTTATTGGGGTCCATTAACAAAAGCTTCTGAAGGAGATGGAATGCTTTGCTATCTGGCTTGATCTTGTGCCTCTCCATATATTTGATTAACGAACAATTCTGGTAACTGTAGGCACATGAAAAATGTTAAAACATGGAAATTACAAAATTGTTTAAATCGATGTGCATACTTTGATTTCTTGAAGTCTTTCAAAAGTGTAGGATGCTCAGGCATTTTCTTGATATCCTCCCAGTCTTTATCTTGTGGAAAACCCATGACATTAAAGATTCTATCCAGTTGATCATGGTGGTAAGGATTGCTGGTTTTGATGTCCTCTTGACGACAGTGAAAAATCGGTTCTGACGTCAAAAGTTCCGCAAAGATGCAACCAATTGCCCAGATATCTAAAATACTAACTATGTCATCTGTTATCATCTATAAATATTTATTGAAAACCTGCCAATTGCTTTAGTGTAATGTCTTGCACCCAGTAGAAGTTCAGGTGCTCTGTACCAAAATGTAACAACCACTGGATCCAAGTCGGCAAGCGGTTTCAAAGGCGCGTTAAACAATCTGGCAAATCCCATATCGGCAATCTTAACTCTGCCTCTCTCCGGACCTTCGCCCATGACCAAAATATTCGCTGGCTTCAGATCACGATGCAATACCCAATTCGAGTGCAAATAATGAATCCCATCCAGGATTTGATACAGCAGGGACTTCACCATTCCTTTAGGAACCATGACGGGTTTCTTGTTGGCTTTCGCAGCCCTGTGGAACTTGATAATGTGCCACAAATCATGCTCAGCAAAGTCGAACAGCAGCCAAACTTTGCGATCGTTGTGTGAGAGAAAGACTCGTATTAGATTGATTACATTAGGATGTTTCAACTCTCTTAACAGCTAAAATGTTAAACAGATAAAATTAGCTAAATTAGATAAATTAGTTATGCAGTTTAAAATTTACGGCAATTTCTCTGCATGCTGACATAGATAATCCTGTGCCTTCGATTTGCTTGAGGGCATAGTCACGGACATCCGCTCCGCCGTCTTTTCGTCTTCCTTTGTAGACGTGGCCGTAGGTTCCGCGCCCCACTTTGCATCCCTCATAATCGAAGAGGTCTTCCACCTTGACCCTTTCTGTCTGGGTTTTCATTTTGAATTCATAGTCCATCATTAAACCAGTAGTCATATTACAGTTGATTGGGAAGCTTTAGCGCAAACTCGTAAACTGCACACAAATTTACTTATACGAGACGAAAAAATATATTATGCACCGATTAAATAGCTTCTTAAGAATACTTAGTTGTACCGTTACTGCTCTTTAAAGGAGTTTAAATGGACGTAAACATAGCCTCCCAAGAGCCCAGCCACGCCAGAAACGCCAGAAACAGCTCACCCAAGGCGCCCAAGGCATTCAAGATTCAACACTTTTTGACGTGATGTTTAGAGAGAGAGATCGGAGAAGTGTGCATATGGAGTCACTTGGGAAAGAGGTTGAAGTTGTGGATATTGTGGAATGTGTCCTTTTAACCGATGAAGGCGCGCTCTTCACAATATAAAAACATATTTAAAATTAGTTTGAATTAAAAATTAATTGGTTTTAAAAAACTTTTTCTTTTATATTAAAGATAGAGTTTTTGATCTACAATTTTTAATTAACATTTCTAAACCAAGCCTTGCAGAATCGGCTGTAATACGCGTACTACTGAAGAAAGTACTACTGAAGAGAATTTACTTTATTTTGTAGCAGAAGAGTAGGGTTTTGAATTATAGATATTTTTATTCTTCAATTTTTACAGGAATATTCAAATTTTGGCGCTGTACGTGTTATCAAACCGTGACTGATTGGGTGCGTAGCGAGTGTCGGCTCGGCTCGGATCGGTTCGATTCTCGACGGCCCGTCTTGTTAGTGCAGCGCGTTGTGCGGAACTTGCAGGAAATTGGGAGAAATTACAATTTTCCTCAATGTTATGTCCTTCTTTTTTTTTAATATTTTGCAAACGCGTGGTTAGATTTTTATAAAATTTACATCACATTATAAAAAATTATGTCTTTAATCTTGGGGATATCAGAAAGTTGCAATAATCTTGCGGGACAGTAAACATTTGCAGGCTTCTACATTTTTTCTCGTTTTTTCGAAATATTTCGTAAACGTTTCGTCCGATTATTACAAAATTAGTGTCAAACTATAGACGATTATGTTTTCAATCTTACGGATACTAGAAAGTTGCGCTAAACTTGCGGAAAAGTGGAAAAATTTGCATTTTTCCCCATTTGTTGTTGTTTGTTCGAAATATTTCGTAAGCGTGTCATTCGATTTTTACAAAATTGATGTTAAACTATAGGCATATATGTTTTGGATCTCACGGGACCCCGAAAGTTGCGCTATACTTGCGGGAAAGTGGGGAAATTTGATATTTGCCACATTTTTTTGTCGTTTTTACAAAATATTTCGTAAACGCGTCATTCAATTTTTATTAAATTGACATTAAATTATTGACAATTATATTCTTAATTCAGCGGATACCAAAAAGTTGCGCTAAACTTGCGGAAAAGTGGAAAAATTTGCAATTTTTCACATATTTTGGCGTTTTTTCCGGAATATTTCATAATTTTTACAAAATTGATGTTAAACTATGGGCGATTAAGTTCTCGATTTTATTGATACCAAAAAGTTGCACTAAACATGTGCGAAAGTGGAAAAATTAGCAATTTATAAATTTTTTACGTTTTTTCAAAATATTTCGTAAACGCGTCATTCGATTTTTACAAAATTGGTGTTAAACTATAGATAATTATGTTCTCAATCTTGCGGATACTAGAAAATGGTGCAAAACTTGCGGGAAAGTGTAATTCCACGTGTTTTTCGTTTTATTTAAGTTTTCTGTAAACACGTATTCACATTTGCAAATGTAGCACGACGTAAACGCTTTTTATATGAAAGGCAGGTTTTTTTGCAATTTTCGCTCGGTTCGACACGAGTGGCACAGCGTACGCGGTTTGTTCGACAACGCCGAGGCGCCGAGCGCGCGAGGGTAAGTGTACCGTCAGTCACCAGGTCTGCACGCGCCCCGTTGCCGTAATTGCAAGTGGCGCATCGAGCGGTGTCGAATTTTGTATTGTAAGCATACAATTCGTGTCGTTCTCGACATAATCACAGTTGCGCACGTCGCGTCTAGTAATTCGTGAGTTCTCGTCGGGAATAGTTAGGGAAAGTAAAAACGTTCTTAGTGCACTGCATTGTTCCGTCCGGC
>JAODGE020012092.1:0-14940 GCA_027574965.2 Ecitophya simulans | reverse complement strand
GATATCTCAGGTGGGTAGTGGGGATTGTTTAATTTCGTCGTGATGAAAAACCTAAAGTTCCAATCGTACGACACCATTTTGTCGTCCAATTTGATCAAATCCATACCGCCCTGTTTAACCACAGCTTTGTCCAAGATTGGATTCAACGATGGATCCATAGCTTCCGCGATGTTTTGCAGTAACACGGGTAGTCCAAAGAGCACAGCGTTTTCGACAACCTTCATAAAATCGGGCATACCGAAGTCAATCACCTTGAGATCTTTCTCTTCCTCCATGGCTTTTATCCATTTCGCCGCCTGGCACTGGGGATCTATCACCAACGGCCACCTGGATCCCCTGGTTATGATGATGCCGTTTTCCGTACTGAATTCGTCAGACGGTAGACCTTGAATGTTCCATTCTCGGATCGTCGTGGGGTCTGCGAGGAATTTGATGAAGTTGAAATCCTCGGAGGCGGGCACCTCCTCTTCGATGACTTGTTCCAGCCAGTTTGTGATCATGAGCTCTCGGTATTCCGAGATGAATGGTCCCAGGTAGGAAATGAAGGCAGTTGCCAGTAGACAATCCCCTGGCAGGGCGTTGAAGATGACGTCAAGACCAGACACGGTGTTTTCCCATCGGATCTTCTCTCCGGCCAAGTTTTCGACCAGCATCGAAGCGCGCTCAAGCTGAATACGCAACTGTTCAGCTCGTCGATTCAGTTCTTCTTTCTGAGCGAGCTTCTCTTCATACTCAGCCTGCAGCCTGGCCAACATCTGATTGAGTTCATCCAGTTTAGCCTTGGCCGCAGCGAGCAATCTCTGCTTCTCCTCCAACGAAGCGAGGGCGTCATCTAGTTTGGCTTGCTTGGGAGCAACGTACTTCCAAACCTTGGCGTATTTTTCGATCGCAATGACCCACATGCACAACGACTTAGCTGCCAGAGACACCGTGCCAATCTTCTCGGGTACGAATTCCTCGTTTCCCGTGTAGTTTGCGATCTTCTTTAGGGTTTTCTCGCTGATGTGATTCTTGTCAAACTCGCGCAAGTCGTCGAGGAATTTCTGTTCGGCGAGCTGCTTCTTGGCTTCCGCCCACGTCGGGTCCACCTGCTTGAGAATCATCACCGCCTCCATGACCATCTCGACCTTCTGAGGCGGCTTCGAATAAGACTTCATCTCGCTGATGTCCTTCTTGTTGAGCGAGTCCAGAGCTTTGATGGCTTCGTTTAAAGCTGGCATGGCTTCGTCCAAATCGGCCTGCGCCACGTCCGCCAGTTTCTTGCAGACCACTTCCTCTTCGCCAATCTTGATGCTTGTCGCATGGACCTGTTTAGCTTGTTCGTCTGCATCCTTTTGTTGAAGGGATATTTTCACCATGTACTGATCGCATTCCTCTTGGAATTCGTTCACCTTCACCTGGGCTTCGGCGAGTTCGACAGACATCGTCTCCACTTTCGACCTGCAATCTTCTATCTTCCACAATCCGCTGCGGAGCTTGTTGGCCTGCGTGGACGTTTCTATCCGTTTGCTATCCAGCATCCTCTTGTACCCTCCTACTAGTTCTATATAGTTGACCGGTGTGACGTAGCTGTGACGTTTGAGCTCTTCGGCCATGCGTTTCGCGTAGAAGGCGACGTTGCTGTGGATAGTTGCGAAGATGGCGGCTACTGCCATTTGGAGGCGTTCCTGACTAGATAGGATAAGTGACTCTCGATGAGTTAGACCGTGTTCTCCGGTGATGGTTTCCACGAAGTTCACTCCCGCTATGTATTTATTGGCTACTTCGAGGAGAGCTGGTTTCGGCCAGTCGCAGAACCAGTCAATCGTCGTGCAGTTCACCAGAGCGGGGTATTGTCGCAGTCTGTTCCTGAACGCCTCTCCGATGGGGCTCATGCAAAGAATTATGTGCAGATGAGCACGCACTCGATGGATGAAGAACAAGTATATCTCCTCGTTTGTTTGGGGGATGTTGTTCTTGACAATGGCGTGGTACAGTTTCGACTTTATATCTTCAAACTCGTCCGGTTTGTAGAGATTGGCGACTTCGCCGCTGCTCAGCATGTTGTTGATTATTTCCAAGAAGCTCTCGTCCATCACCTGCGTGTCGGTGAACAGGAACGAAGTTCCTTTAGCATCAACGCCGGTCAAACCATTGAGCTTTTTCAAATCCTCCCTGAATTCGGGAACTTTGTAGGATCTGGTCACGCTTATTTGAAAAGTGTTCAGTTCGGCCATGTACGCTCCGATGCGAGAGACCGACTGTCGACCACTGCCTCCTATACCTATTAGGAGCATGTTTCCTCGCGGTTGGGACACCACTCGCACGATTTTGCAGATGTGCTCGATTGCATCCTTGAACAGGACCAAGTCCATCCTGACCACGCCCGGAGACGCGTTGTATTCTTCCATCTGGCCGGTGATGTGCGCGCGTATCGCGTCAAAGTCGACGAGGTCTTCGTACAGTCCAAATTGGTGCATGAAGTCTCCAAAAGGTGGGATCTCGCGGTTAGGGCAGATGGAATGCAGCGTTATTTCAAAGTACTTGCCGAGTTCCTCGTTCATTTGTTCCTTGAACCAATCTCGATCTCTAAGCAAACAAAGAACTCGTTCACTTTGCGCAGAATAAGTGGAAAAATAATATTGTTACTCACTTGTCGTCAATAAGTCGGTCCGAGAACACTCGGAAGCATTCGTGGATCCACAATTTGATGATGAACGTCTTGCTGTTGCCGTTGTCTTTATGCGAGCGCAGCATTCCCTGGAAGACTCGGGATATGTCGCGAAGGTTAAAGAGATAATGGGTCTTCGTTGGGGTGGGCAACATTTTGGCCACCACGTTAAAGTAGAGATCGATCGTAGCTTCCGTTATGGTTCTAGCTATGGCTTTGATGTCGTCGTAGAACTCGCCGAGGTGCTGCATTATCATGGTGCCGAAAATCTGGCATATGGTTTGCTCCGCAGGGAAGGGCATGTTGATCAGATTAAATTTGCTTTGGAAGCGTTCGGAGATGACGTTGCGACCACCCCCGGGGGGACCCATTGCACCCATTATGAACATATTCTAGAGATTTTCGAGCATAGATTATTTAATTTCTCTTTTTTTAACCGATTATCACCTGAATGTACTTCCTCCATTGTTTCTGTCGATCGTACCAGAAGCCATAGTCCACCCACTGCCTCAACAGCTCCAAAGGCGGTTGCGACCCGTACGTTTCCTTCGCCGGCATGTTCAAGTCGTCGAGGAAGGCAATCATGAATTTTCCACCTGGCGGCGCGTACGAGTTTTTCGTGCGTTTCTCGATACGGCCCTCGATAGCATCCTGGACGTTTATGGATGACGTTTGAGCGGACATGTTTACATTTAACACGATGTATTTTTCCTTGTTCACACCGCTCAGGACAGAAAACGCCGTCGAAGATTTTCCTGTGCCCACCGGTCCGGTGAGCAAGACGGGGTGACCCTTTCCAAGGAGGTGGCTCACGATAAACTCGTATCTGATGGTGTCTACGGTGGGGACCGTTATTTTATAAAAGGGGATCCTGTAAGAGCGAATCGGTTAGGATTTCACGACTTCGAGATAATATCACTTACTTGTCTTCGTATCTCCAACCCGTATTTAACTTCTCCTCCCAAGGCATGAAACATTTAGTCTTCACATCGACGTAGTACTCGTAGATTGTGTCTTTGAGCGGAAATACACCCTCGCGTTCTCGGATGTATGTATCTAGTTTCTTGCGTCCTGCGTCATCGACAGTTGCACACACGGACCATATTAAGCTGCAGATAAATTCGGTACATAAAACTGTACGGGTTATGAGCACTTATTAAAAGCAGACTTACCAGAAGAGGAACCAAATTTTGCTCATGTCTTCAAACTGGTCTTCTATTACGTCGTCAATGCCATTTTCTTTCGTTGCAAACAAGTCAAGAAGTCTGCACAATGACGCTACTAAATTCAACTCTGTGCACACGACGGTCTCTTCGCAGTTGAGACGTTTATAATCCAGAAGGGGTTGCAAATAGTAGTGAAAGTAATGCTTCATCTGAAAGTATATCATAAATATCAACAATTTATACTGTTTCAAAAATGTTATACTTACGATAGCTTGATATTCCGCACCGCGAGATTCTACTCTCTTAATCCATGACGTGACGAACGGATGCCATCCCCAGTCCTTGTAGTCGTTGTAGACCATTCCGCATCGGCTCACCGTAGCCGGCGATGCTACACTGAGATCTCCAACTTCGAATAGCAGCGACACCTGTTCCGGCATGGTGATCCGATCGCTGTTGATCAACGTCAGAATCTTATTGTCGTCCATCACGCTGTTCATGTTCTCGATCCAGACGGCATCCACCGGTCCGTCGAAGAGTATCCATTTCTCGTCGGGGCTCTCGTCCGCACAGGTCGTCCTCATCGTCGCGCTGATCACACCGTCCGTCCATTCGCCTGTGCTCAAATTATATTCTCCATAGAGTTCCGCCAAGTTCAGGGCCTTGGGGTTGATGGGAAATTCGACGACCGTGTTGTAGCCGGGCTTGCCCTGCTTTTTGAGCCTGCTGAGGGAGTCGCGGAGGCCCTTCCACGTTGCCGTCTTGGCCGTGCCGGTCCGTCCGAGGATCATTACCGAGTGCCTCGAGTTTTTCGTTTCGTACAGTTGGATCACTTTGGTTATCGCGTTTTGTATCGGCTGCAGACCGGCGATTTCAAACTCCTTCTGGATTGCGGCGGTCATGTCTTCGTATTCGATGACGGGCAGGGACACGCCCGGAAAGATGTCGCTCATGATGCCGTTGAACAAGGGCAGGTCGTCCGAGGTGAATCTGGCGATGTTCATGTCTTTCATGGCTAGGTAGACTATCTGGTCTTCCGGCACGTTGGGGAATTGTCGGCGCTTCCTGCCGGCGTAACGCAGCAAAGCTACCATTGACCTCAAGCCGAAATCGTAATGGTCCTGTTTGCTCAGCTGTCTCGTGGAGAGTTGATAGAGAGTGAACACTTTCTTCGCCAGCATTCTGGCGTTCTGAAAACCGTCCGAGAATAGTGTGTTCTCGGCAATGATGCCCGTGTCCGGAACCATCATGGAGATGGGACGAAACATCGACTTCAAGTTGTCCGGTAGCTCAGTCCTGCCCGCATATCCCGGATTCATTGTAATGAATATCCCGACAGTCAGCTTTAGATTGATCTCGATTCCCTCGAAGACGAAGCTCTTCAGCTTTTGAGATACGGCTGCCAAGATGCACATGATTTGCTGCGCGACGACCGAGAGCACCTCGATATTGATCCGGTTGAATTCATCGAAGCAACCCCAGGCTCCAGTTTGGGCCAGTCCGGAGAATCCCTTGCCCATGCTCTTGTAGTCCAAGCCCTCCGAGCAGTTGTTGACGATGACCCACATGCCCATCGCTTTGCCCAAGTCTTTGACGGTCTCCGTTTTGCCTGTTCCAGCAGGTCCTTTGGGGCTACCACCACGGAACAGGTGCAAGGCGGTTGTTAGAGTAATGTAACACCGGTCCGTCAATGGCGTGATCACTAGACGGCCAGAGTTTCCGTTGTATTCGTAGCCGTAGAGGAAATGCGTGTTGGTTTGGCGAATGATGCAGTCGTCGATCTCGCGGTCCCAATAGAAGCGCAGCTGGGAGAACCATTCGAATGCACCAGTGTCCATGCAATCTTTTCGAAGGAGGTTAGAAGCATCGAAGGATTAGAGAAGGTAAGATTACTTACTAGCTTTATACATTCGATCGATGACATCCCGCGCGTGAATTTCGATCGTGATCAGGGCATTGGCTTTGAGCCTTTGCAGCTTGACGAGATCCTTGCGGCTGAGATCGGAAAGTTTGAACAGGATGCGATTTTGCTTCTTGCGCAGGCGTTTCAGGGGCTTTTTGCTCTCGGTTATTTTGCAGTGGACAAGGGCACGCGTGCAATCTGTAGTCCATTGCATCTAAACAGCAATCACTAATGCAGACTATATTTATAAGATGATTGCTAGAGTAGTTGTACCTGGCTGCAGGCATTGCACAATTGCCCACAATAGACCAGCAACCATTTATCTCTCTTGCTCAACATCTTCTTTAACGCTGCTCGGCACGGTTTAAATTCGGTCCGCAAAGTGTACCTCATGACGGATTCGATGTCGCACAGCCACGATTCCACTTGTCCCTCGATCACCAAGAGTTTGGGAAACTCCATGAACTCGCCGTCATCAGAGAACATTCCGAGAGCTTCCATCTTAGTCGTCACCGGGTTCTGAAATGGTCAGATTCTCTAATTAATATCATTAGAGTGTGTAATTATTGAATGGATAACGCTTACCCTTTGGAGCTTTAATTTGACGAGATTGTCAAACAGCTTCCTGAAGTGCGGTTGGACCACTTCGGGCTTCTTGGAGTTGCCTAGAATCTCCAGCATGTCGTCGTTGGATATAAAATAAAATCTCGGAAAGATGTGCCTCTTCTTCTCCAGATACGCCTCCAGGGACCTTTGGATCGATTCCAGCTTATCGTTCATTTTGTTGAATTTGGTTAGGAGCTGCGGAGACGGGATATAGTTGACCGCTTTAAGGGCGTTCTTCGCGTTCGCCATCCTTATCGAAATATCCTTCCATTCGTTGGTCAAACCGTCGAATTCCTTGGTTTCCTTCGGCAGTTGCTTGCGAATATCTTCGCCGCCAAAAATGTTCTCTAAATAGAACCATTGACGCTGAACGTTCAGTCCGGTCTCCAAACACTCCATTATGTAGCTCAGGGCGCGCTCCCACATGTCCACTTCCTTGGCGAAGGGCTCCACGAATCTGGTGCTCTTCATCGTGGACAGCTGCATCATGTTGTCCTCCAACATCTGAAAGCAGTCGTCCACCGACTTGATTCTGTAGAAGGTTTTGTACGGTGCCATCTCGATGATGACAAACTTCCACGTATCCGCAATGACTTTCAGACCCTTCTCGATCTGCAACTCCATGGTGGCCGCGTTGGAGATTTCGTTTATCTCTTCGGCGTAGTCGATCATCTTCATGGCGATGATTGCCTCCAGGTTGAAGGCGGGCGAATTCTGGTCAAAGTCTTCTTTCATCGCGTCGCGCACGCGGTCCCAATGTCTGGGACGCATCGCGGAGTTTTTCAAATCGGCTATCAGGGGTAGAGTACGCCGGAAGTCGTCTACCCGACTTCGAGTAAACTCCACTATGCTCCAACTAAAATAATACGTTTTAGAACATCAAAAAGTACTTCATCAGATTTATTACTTTTTCTCTTTGAGTTCCCTGGCAAGCTTCGTCAGCTTTCTGAACAGGGTCTGAGCAAGATCTTCCATGTCTTCTGTTCTGATCGTCCAAAACTCGCCGGATTTGTAATTGTTCCATGCGTTTTCCCATTCTTCCGTGAGTTGCCAGACAATTTCACATACGGCAAGTTCCTGTGGGGATAGGGAATTAGGCAATAAGGTAAAAGATATATTTGTAAAATTCTTACTTTCTCGAGCGCAATTAAATCCGGAGAATCAATCAGGCTCAAGTCAAATATCCCCAGGTTCGCTTTGCAGATGGATTCGCGCTTACGGATAGCAGCAATCTGTTGGCGAATGTTTGCAAGGTATGCCAAAGCGTCGGCACACTTGATGTCCTGGCTAAACGGTCCGGCTGTCGTGAAAGATTCCAGCAAGTCCTGGGCATCGCGTTTGATATCTTCCGCTTCTTCGAGAAGATTGTTTCGGAAACTGTTCTATAATACCAAAGGAAGATAAAGAAAGGATTGGGAATAGAAGGACCTAGGGCAAATATGATTTGATTGGCTTTGTTTCGTAATTTTCCGTTTGCTATCTGACTAGTTGCTTGACGTCTTTGTCGCACGGAATAACTACCTTCGTAAATTGTATCATCTTATCCGCTTCATCCAAAACGGCGATATACGCTTCCCACTCGGCCTGCATGTTCTTCATCTTTTTCTTCACCTCCGGATCGAGTTCGACCGAGTATTTATCCAGGATATCGGACTGGTCGTAAATTGGCTGAAATTTACCAGATTCCATTGGGATCTCGTCAGCCAGACGATTGTAATAGTCGATTGCTTTCGACATTTCTTGTAGAGTTTGAGGCACATATGAAATCCTACAAGTGTACATATGGTTGAAAACTTTTTCAAACGTTACGCAAGGACAATTCGACGTACTTTTCCGAGTGGTAAGCGCAATACTCATAAACGTGTAGAATCATATTTGTCGTCGTGTTGAACAACAAAGTCGTGAATTTCGATTGCCACTCGAAGCAATGCTCGATGATGGCTTTCTTCAAGAGGGTGCAGTCGATCAGGATGAAGTAGACGTTCGTAATGTTTTCGATGACTTGGCAATTGTTCGCCATTTCGGTGTATCGCGCGATGTTCGCGTCGAAATCGGTGGCGTTCGGATGGTTCGTTTCGTACTTCTCGATAAATTTATCTTTGTCGACTTCGAAGAGGTCTTTGAACGTATCCCACGTTTTCAAGTACTCATGAATCTTCTCAATGTTTATTTTCACTTCTGCAAGGTTCACGATTATACATAAAAAACGATCAAATTAAGCGTGCAGGGACAAACCGTCGTTAATCATGTCCTGAAAATTTTTGCACTCGTTTTCTTCGGAGAGCAGGTAGTGAAAGGGCTGGATGCCGGCGTTTTCGATGTGGAACTTTTCGCAAATCCGCGGCACCGCATACATCTCCGTCGTTATCTCAGACAGGACGTTTCCCATATGATTGGCGACCATCGTTATCGAAGGATCAAAGACGATCTGGAAAATTTCAAAAGTAATCGCCCAAGATCGTGCCATCGTGTTGCGCGTACCCTGTTATTCTTCAGCAAAGCGTTCAATTTCAAAACGGGATTCGGCCCGATGATACCATCGCCGTGGAGCATCTCGTACACGTGCTCCATCGAGTTCTTCACGCAGATCTTCAAAGACTCCTCGAGCAGAATATCAAACCGCATGATGTACTTGATCCACTGTTCCGACATGCTTTGGATGTGTTGCTCGAATCCTTCGTACACTATGATCAGGTAGTTGAGGATCTGCCTGATGTAATCCAAAAATTGGTCCACGGTATCTTCCAGGAAGGTGGCCATGTGCTGCTTGAGTTCGTCCAGGGAATAGAGGTAGTTGGCCTGGATGGCGACCACGTTCGTGTCGCAGATCTTCTCGCAGATCGCGACGATCTCCAAGTTGCACGTTTTGTAATCGTCGACGAAGTCCTGCAACTCGGCAGTGCACGCGCTGCACTCTGCGATGTACGAATCGACGATCTCGTTGATCCACGTCAGTTTCGACAATCCGGGGGCGATCTTCTTCTCTACGTTGTTAATCAGCTGCTTAAACAGAATGCGTTCGTCGTCCGATAGCGACGCCAGCAGTTTGTTGTAGTCTTTGACCACTTGTATCACGTTCTCGAAGACGAACTTGATGGTCGTGAATTTATTAAAGACCTGGGTGCAGATCGTCGGCGTTTCGTATTTTAAAAGATGAAAGAAGCGAACCTCGTGATACATGCTCATCAGGGATCTACAAGAATTGCAGTCAATTGATTATCTAATTAATATCACTTTCCGAAGACAATTGTTGTAAACACTCACGGGTCTAGGTTACACTCGAGCAATCCTGGCTTTATGCTGCTTCTAATCATCAGCGGTCTGTCCAATTTACCCTGAACGTCATCCCCGATAGACTCCTGAAACTTCCTGTAGCAGCTTAAGATGAACTCGTCGATGCCGGCTATCAATTTATCATATTGATGAAAGACCTCTTCGGCTATGCTGCACGGGATCATCCAGTGCGCATTCTTGAGCACGTCCCTCATCACTTTCAAGTGGTTGCCCTTCAAACTCGCCATTATGGCTCTGCCGGCATAGTAGGGCATGTTCAGCGGGTACTCCTCCTTCTCGGCAATCAGGTCGGCCTTGGTGTCTTGTATCTCGGCCTTGAAGAGGTTGTACACGTACATGGTCTTCCTTTCGAAGAGTGGTCGCAGAGTGGGTCGTTGCGCGTAGTTGTAGAATGCGGCCAGAGCTTGCACGCCCTCGTCCACGGTGGGGATCTGCTCGAAGACGCTGTTGACCAGATTCTCGATGACAATCTCGATATCTTTCATGCGGCTCCTGAACATGAGGATCTCGTCGTACCACCGCGGCGACTGCGCGGCGAGGATGACGTCTTTAATCTCCCTGATGCAGCCCAACGCCTCGCCGAACATCTCCTCGATCTTCTCGCACCAGTTCTCGAACTCGAACGCCCGCGTGCCGGTGAACTTGGGCTTGGGTATCTCCTCGGTCTCGTCGTGGCGCGCGAACGTGATCATCGCCTCGCAGATCTCGATCATGTCCTTGAGGCGTTGCATGAACGAGTCGAGATGGCCCAGGATGGTCTGGTGTTCGAGGTCCCAGGGTATGGGTGTCAGTTTGGTGTGAGCGCCGCTCATCTGAAACGATCAGTAAGGCAATTTTAGGGACTCCAGCGAGAGGCGGCACGTACAATTTCGTAAATGGTGATGTATCTGCTGCAGCACTCCAACCCGGTGCGAAACAGTTGTATCGCAGCTCGAGTGGCCTTCTGCCTGAAGACCAGGTTCAAGTCGATGAATTCGGTGACTTTCTGAATCACTTGAGTGGTGAGCGCGCGCAGGAGGGTGGTGACGCGCGACGGGGTGTTGTAGAACTGGCTGTGCAGCCAAATGAAGCGAATCTGGGTCAGGATCTTCGGCAGCTTTTCGGGAATTTGCAACGCATGCGTGCACTTGTTCAAATCCTCGCAGGACGGCCGCAGAATCTGCAAGTATTCGATGTTGGACTTGGCCTCCTGCATCTTCCCGCTGATCTCGTCGACGACGCTGAGGAATTGCTTGACGTACAAGGATTGCACCGCGTTTAGGGTGTCGCAGGTCTTCTTCAGGTCGGCGTTGGTCAGTTGCTGACTGACGCCGGTCAGGTTTTGATCTGGAAACAAGTATTCCGACTAGAAAACGATGTCATTTTCTGCTCACCGACACAGACATCTGTAGATCCACAACTCTAGTTCGTCGATGGGCGTGAGTTCAATGTCGTTCTTTCGTTGATCGTGGTCCTGCAGGACTATACGTATCTGTCTGGTCCAGTAGACGACGACGCCTTCGAGCCGCTTGATCAGCTCCTTGTCCTTGGTGGCTTCCTCCATGGTTAGGTGCAGGCCCTCTTTCGGGATGTACAACACTGTGAAGCCGAGCATTTTGTAGTAGACGTCGGTCAGCTTCGACATGAAGCTGTGGAGCCTGTCGCAGAAGTCGCTCTTGACGCTGTCCGGCCAGGACTTGGCGTTGAAGAAAATCGGCGCGTAGACGTTCTCCAGTAGCTCCAGCAGCGTGCCCTCGACGGTGCTGTTGATGGTGCCGAACGTGATGTTGTCGTGAAAGGTCGCCGCGCGTAGAATTTCCTTGCGCGTGTCTCTGATGAAGTACGTAAGATCCTCGTACACCTCGCTCGGAAAGCCGTTCTTCGCGATGAGGACGTCTCCGACGAAGTAGACGCAGAGCACCTGGTTGGATGGCTCGAGGAAGAATTGGCGGATCGCCTCGTCGGTGTCTTCGGTCCAGTCGGTCGGGCGCAGGTCGTACAGAGTGGTCATTCGCTTGATGAAGCCGACGAGAGTGTCGAGCTCTTCGTCGGTGTATTCGGGGACGGGTTCGGCCAAGTCTCGCACTTGGCCTGTGCTCTCGACGAGTCCAACTGCGTTTTCATAAACGGATAGCTATTTAGTGTTTGTTTTGTTATAATTGGTCGGTTGATTTGGCTTACGAAGTTGTTGCTCATCGTCGATGGAAAACAGCGAATCTCTTTCTTCCTCCACTTCATCAGCGAAAGCTACGGTTGCCATTATTTGTTATATTTGTATTATAATCTTTTCTTGAGATAAGATTGCCGTGATACAAATATAACTCGAACTGTTTTGATGGGTGTCTGATAGTTTGATAGTATCGAGACGATTGTGATTGTTTGGTGTTTGATCGATACCCTTTACGAATTTGTTGATGTGTTGCTATGGTGTTTCAACGACGCCACCTAATTTATTCATTTAGAACGTAGCGACGCTTTATAAATTCGTCGCGAAATGCGCGAGTCTTTTGCACAGTTTTATATGTTTTCACTGTTTGTCTTTCAACAGCAGATTTTTATAATTATTTATATAATTATAATTTTTGTTGTTGCTAGGGTTATTAAACACGGTTTAACGTTATAGATGAATCAATTCCTTTTCATTCTGCATCGGGACAATTATTAAATTCTACTGGACAATGTCAAAAATATCGATTTTTTTNCAGTTCCAGTAGTTTTATAGAAAACAGTATTATCTTTTTTTCGGCAATGCAAACATTTTTAAAATTTATCAGGTTTTGCTTTATTTATAAGTCGCGAGTTTCCGCTATGGTTTCTATCAAGCATGAATTGTATTGTACGTAACTAATTTTTTTTCATTCTGCATTGGGATAATGTTTAAATGTCATTGGGAAATCCCAAAAGTGACAAGTGTTTGTTGTATTTTTTGCGTATTCTCAAATCTACTCTTGTAAATTTTCTCTTTTATTTGTCAATGTAACAATTTTTACAAATCATCAGATAATGCTTGAAAATTGCAATTTTTTTTTACCTCTTTGAGAACTTCTGCCCGGTTAGTCACAAATTCACCTAATATTAAAGATGGTTTTTATTCTAGATAAAGTCATTCCTTTTCATTTTGCATTGGGATATTAAAATTTTATCGATAATTTTAAAAGATTATGAATTTGTTTATTTTTTTTTCGCGTATTTTTGAACGTAATGCAAACTGCTGGTTCAATTATAATCTTTACATACAAGAGAAAAAAAAAAACTAATTCAACGCGCTGCGAAGCTATTAGCATGTAATGAGTCGACAGATCAGATAACCGCATCGTTTAATTTCAAACAAATTTTCCGGGAAAACTATAGCTTCGTTTCACCTGACAAACAAACACGACCTAACTTTTTTTGTGTCTAATAACAGCAAAAACCAACTACATTCCAATCTTAGTTGCGGCCACCTGATTGTCTCCTTGTTAGTTCACTAGAAAATGGCATTCTCTTTTGTTTGGCATCATGATGATTTAAACACTAATCAAAAATGCCAGAATATATATTAAATATTTTCACATGCCCTGTGCATTTTATTAAGTGCAGATTATATTTTATTCATATACACTACAATCAACACAATAACAATACAACCAAATTACTTTTCACTATTTTTCTCAGCTACTGGTGTGCATCCTTGGCAATACTTTCCAAATTACCAATGTCCTTGCCCATTTTATTCGTGTTCGCAATGATTTCTTCCGGTTCATCTTTACTGTAATGCTCCTTCAAGCCATCCTGCACCTTCCCCATGCGCATCGCGTGCCATCGTTTGCTGTTCTCCCTAACGTCGCTCATTTCCAATCCGGTCAGTTTCAACAATAGCAATGTCGTGACGCCAGCTACCAAGCCCAAGCTGCTACCGAGAACTCCACCCACCAACATTCCTCTAGGTCCAGTATTGAATTTGTACAACGAACCTGCAAGCCCTCCTGCTACCCAGTGTTCCAGGATGCCGTTTTTTTCACGGTACACAGAGACCGCCGTCGTAAAGGTGACGTAACTTGTCGAAAATAGTGTGAGGCGCCAAGCTAAACGAAAGGCACCCTTGCCAAATGCAAGTGTTACTTTGTCTTGCAATCGTTTCTGAAATGCAATGTTTTTTCATTATTATTTTGGGTTTGGGTGTGATGTGTTATTTACTTTTGCTTCGATGTGATCTTTAAAAGCTGTTGCTTGATTGTTCTGAAAGAATTCGAGGTATGCTGTCTTGCTACTCATTACACCTCCATACATGGCGCCAATGAACATGCTCATTGTGCTGACTTCAAGGATTGTGTTCATCTCATTGCTGAACTCCCCGAATTCACTAAAACATAAGGTGTGTTATTTAGGATACAGTTATTGAAATGTATTGATATTAGCCCGTTTCTTACTTGGGTAAAAATGTACTCAACAGCCTTTGGTATGGAGTTGTTTTTATCTGTTTAGCATTTTGTTCGGTTGATGTCAGGCCTTGAGGTTTATCGTAATTGCCATAAATATCTCTAAAAATTTGTGCCGCCATGTTACTTTGTTTCTCTTACAAGTTGTACTATGCAAAAGTAATCTTATAACATCTTGAATAATCAATTTATTAAGCTGACTGTAAGAATGGTATTTTGGGAGCGATAGTGAGGTTATGTTATCTGTCTTGTGATATAGACGTCGATTATTCAATAACATTTGTAATTATTTTTGGTTTAGAAAATTTTGTCTAGGATAATTACACCTAATTCGGGAACGGGATAGGATAGATTTGTGATTAAAGTGTGATTTGTAGTAGGGGATTTGCTCTACTATATTCAATTAACATTCAATATTTCTCTGGAAGAGTTGCTATTTGAATTTTTGTTTACGTGAGATGAAAAATTTAAGAGGAACATATCGGATAGGAATGATGGATTTGTGATCTAAACTGAATTTTATAGTGGAAGAGTTGTTCTTTCAATTTTTGTCAACGCGAGATGATTGATCCTACGGGAACATGTCGAAAATGGCTCTCAAACTTCAGCAATTTTACGTTTTTTCAAAATTTCATTCTGTAAAATTGCGCATAACTCGCGAACGGTGCATGGTAAATTTGTGATCTAAACTGCAATTTATAGCGGAAGAGTTGTTCTTTCAATTTCTGCCAACGCGAAATGATTGATCCTATGGGAACATGTCGAAAATGGCTCTCAAACTTCAGCAATTTTAAGTATTTTCAAGATTTCATTCTGTAGAATGGTGCATAAATCGCGGACGGGGCATGGTAAATTTGTGATCTAAACTGCAATTTATAGCGGAAGAGTTGTTCTTTCAATTTCTGCCAACGCGAAATGATTGAT
>JAODGE020012090.1:0-55999 GCA_027574965.2 Ecitophya simulans | reverse complement strand
CGGCAGTTCATCCAGGGTGCGGGAGCGGCGTGGGGGAAACATACGCAGCCCAGTGCGCCGCGGCTTGATCACCATCGGCTCAGGAGTCTTACGCTCAGCAGGGGGCTCCGCCTTTGGGATGAGGGCGCTGAGGGAGAGATGTCCAGCGGCGCCCGGCCTGCGTGGCGGCTGGCTGGCTGGTGCAGGAGCTTCGTCTCCAGCAAGCACGAGCCCGCCAGCAGACGCGAACCTCCTGCTATTGCCCACAAGCGGTTGGCTTGCGCTCCTCGCGAATGGGGTGGCGATCTGGCGCTTTTGCCGAACCACCGGCGGGCTCAGGCTGCGGGGCAGGAGGCCCGGGCCTAAGTTGCCGGCCGGCCTCCGCGGACCCGCACTCGCGGGTCGGGGGTGGGATTCCTCCGCGAGGTGGAACGGGTAATTGTCGGATGAGTGCGGTACCTGGCGACGGCCTCGCAGAGGAGTGGCGGAGCGCGCCGTATTATCACTGTACTTGGAAAGGGCCGTGTTCGGGAGGCTGCGATCGTAACGCAGCCGAGCGGCAGCTGCCCTGTGCGCGCGTGGCGGCATTGAATCTTTGTCCATGAGGGTCATAAATAGTGATCCAACCGGCAATGTGCGGTCCGCCTCGACATCGGCGTGGGTGAACTTCATGACTTCTGAATGCTATCAGCAAGGCTATAGCCCTTTCTCACTTCCCCCTCTTCGCGTTGTGATGATATTTTTTGTGGTTACTGTTTTGTATGCGGTGTATCTATACTTATGCTATAAATATAATTTCCCGGCACAGCATTCGAATAAGAAAGGGGGGGAGTAGCTATTCTTCTGTACAAAGGGTGCGTCTGGTTGCTGAGACCTCACCATGCCACACACATAAAATAAAATAATAATAATAATAATGAAGCGGAATACACGCGGAGAAGAGAGGACATAGAGAAAGATAGAGGAGACGAGAGGGAGCTTCTAAGAGCGCATACTACGGCTGCAATCACGAAGGGTACTTGAACAACAACAACAACACACAAGTCACGACCACACATGTGAGTTCAGGGGAAACACACACAAAAAAACAATAAATACACAAATAAGCGCCATCAGAGGGCGCCAGTATTTCTTTGCTTTCGTGACGATCATATGGCTGTATTGACAAGAATACAGAGAGAGAGAACAACAGAGCATAAAAGGAAACACCACACTTCACGTGGTTCAACACTGTGGAGTACATAGACACCATCACACATGGAAAGAGCAAGCCCAATATACTCCTCCCCCACCCTCCCTCTCTCTGCCGTACATGTCGACATCCCACTTTATCAAACTGCCCCCCGTAAGGAGATACCAATGGCGCTCTTCGATTTTGCTGAAAACAGTGAAATCACAGAATTTGCGGCCAAAAAGAATGTAAAACTAGATAGTACCGCCAACATGGGAGGAGCTTTCGTCTTGGTTTCTGAGGCAATTTCCGCCCACACACGTCCTGTCTGCGCATCGATCACAAACTCACACGGTGTCTCGTCTTTATACGTATACACTCCAACCACGTATGGAAGTCGTACCATCGGGCCCTCTTCCACCTCCGTGGATGTACTCTCGAAGGCGAACCAGTTTCTGAACTTCATGTTTGCGATTGTTATACCGTCAACGTCATCCATGATGACAGTGGACTGCCGGAGGGACACCCGTGTTGTGTGCAGGTCCACTGCGAACAAGTGTTCACCCATGAAGTGGCCAGACACCTCTGTATTTCTCCCAATGGACATCGGAGATCCCGGAGAAAGAATACTGGCGGTACTCAGTGACGTACGCAGGGTCGGTGGTAACGTGAGACCTGTGAGAGCACCCACAGGTGCGGGTGCCGCATCGTTATCACCAGCGCTGACACTGCTAATGTCATCGCTGTACTGCACGCTCCTCTGTACATCCATGTGGCCCCCATCAGCGCTGTTGCTGCCCCCACTCCTACTATCACCCTCACCGTCGTGGTGTACCTCCGTCGTCACCCCTGAGGTAGCCTCCTCACGCCTCGCCTCCTCGTCCCCCTCCGGTACTGCCAGCGCCGCGCCTTCGATGAGCGTACGGCCGTACAGCCCAGCATTCATGAGGGCCCAATCGCGGCGCATAAAGTCCACCAACAACAGCGGTGGAAGCGCCTCTGCCAACGCGGCGCCGCTACTGTCCTGGTCTCTCTCCAAGAGAAAGTAACTGTACAGCTGCGCATCATCGCTCGTCACAAGGGTATTGACAAGGTCAATGGCGGATGGGCCGTCGTACACGTGATTAAAATGGTCGATCTCGTCTGGTAGCGACAGCCCGATGCCACGCAGTGCCTCCTTTAGCTGTGAGTTGTGCTCGTTCTGTTGGTTACAGCTCGCAGCGATGAGTGCCTTCTGAAGCGAGGCCATCATGTCGGCACGCTGAACCGCCACCTTTACGTTGTCATCAATTGAAAAAACAGGGACCTGGTAGTTGCCGCGCTCCTCCACATTAAGTATGTTGATGCGCATGTCTCGATACTGTGTCAACCACTCGTCCAAGCGATCAACGGAGAATACCTCCTTCTCGGGAAGTGTCATGATGCAGTCCAAAGTCATTTCGGGAGACCAGTCCACGACGGAAGCATCCACACTCACGCACATACTCTCCCACAGGAGAAGGAGACGAGATTGCACACACAAGCCGCGCAGATACCCATCAGTACAGATTTGAATCGTCGTCTCAGCATTCAGCAAGGCTGTGTGCTCGCTCTCTGACATGCCAGTACACTCGCGGACAGCCGTATTGGTATGCCGCCACACAAGCCCACGCATCACGAGCACCCGCTCCACGCACTGGAGCAACCGCTGCGTCAGCTCCCGTGACACGCCCTTGCGCTCCTCCAGTTGGCCAATAAAACTACGGTCGGCAAGAGGGTTGAAGATGGGGTCGGGGCACGCGTCGCGGCGGCCCAGCACTGCACTGGGCAGCGGGACCGCGCTCCAGGTTGCCATCACGTGACGGGCACCAGGGCACGCCTTGGCCGCCGCTGCTGCCTCAGTAGCATTTAGCCCACAGGCAGTAGAGTCAAAGGACACCTCCGTCACCATCTGCAGATGCTTGGAGAGCTTTGTGAGGAACATGTCGAGCGCGACACAAGCCACGGCGATGCGAGAAAGCGTCTTCTCCAACTGGTTTGATATTCGCAACTCTGTCGATAGAAAGGAGATGTAGCGCGAGCGAACCTCTTGCTTCTCAACCGGAGTGCCCCGCATCCAGAGCTGCTGGTACTGGTTGATCACATTCACAGACATTAAGCTCTCCACATAGGTGGCGCGCAGCAGAAGTGGAAGCGCGCAGTTCCGCACAACACCGAGGAGGTCGCGAGCCTTCGCGCCAGCGTGGCAGCAGAAGAGCTGAAACCCCGTGTTACTTTCCACCAACGCCTTCCGCGCTACGCTGGTGAGTTCATCTGTGGTATTCTTCATCTCCGTCATCACTGCCTTCACATGGGAGCTGATATCATTGCCTAGACGATTGATGTTGCTCAGAAATAATAGCGGGTCGATGCCGCGGTCTCCCTCACTCCATCGCACGTCGTCGGGTACCACAGTCACTGCCCCAAGCTTGGCCGCAGGGAAGACGTCGTAGGTGGCACGGAAGCCCGAGGCCTGCTGTATGCAGGACACTCGCGACTGTCTAAACGTCGCCCAGGTGTACGACGCAGCCGCGACCCGCACCTTGCTGAGCGTGAATCCATCGGAGTGAGCACCCAAATACTCCAGCAGCAAACTCGGTGCTTCATCGGTGGAGAAAAGGAAGGGGTAGTGTGTGCTCGGCCGGACGTCCCCCCGTGCCTCCCCATCCGCATCCGCCGCCTCTGCATTGTGGCACGTTGCCTGCAGTGTAGCTCGATCGCGGTGGTACTCAGTGCAGAGGAAGGTGTGATCTGAAAAGGTGCTGCGGCAGCTCAAGCAGAGACGGCTAAGACACACCTGGCACTGCTGGCACGTCTCGGTGCTTGCGGAGCACCACTCGCACTCAACGAGCTCGTCTTCGTCAGCCATCGTCGGCGCAGCGACCGTGACGGTCGCGCCAGTGTTTGGCAACGATGTCTGAGAGCTGGACGGAAGGTCAGCATTGCTGATAGGTGGATCCAGTGGTGAGGACGTTTGTGCTGGTGCCGCTGCCGCAGTACGCTCCGAGTTTTTCTGCAGCGCTCGCTCGTGAAGCTGCCGTCGCAGTCTTGTGGTGGTACTTGTGATGACAACGTTACGAGGAAGGGTTCGAATGTCACCGACGGTGATGGTGATCTTGTGGCAGCGGTACGCACAATGCACAGTCAGGCGCTCGCCACGGTCATGCTGGACCTGGGAGAAGAGACAGCGCAGGCAGAAGATGTGCTGACACGCCAAAACTCGAGGATCAATGTACACACATCCACACACAACGCACCTAAACTCCTCCGCAAAGTCAGCGAGCAGTTGGTCAGCGAAGCTATTGTCAAGAGCTGCCGCCATCTTTGAGTTTTCAGCGTCGACAGGCATCTCTATACTACGAGGGTAAGACTGATACAAGTTGCAGACAAGGGGATGCGATATGTCTCTGTGTGTGAATTAATAGAGCGAATTGTTTTTGGGGGCTTTCAATAGGTGCAAGTTGGTTACCTCTTACCTTCTCTCTGGTTACTTAGACGTCTTCAATTTATAGCCGTGCGTTGATGTATATATAAATAAATATAGATTTGTGTGTGTATGTGTGTGTGTGTGTGTAAAGAGACTACACCCAAGCAAACCAATATCGACTTGAAGTCAACTCTCAGTGTTAAAAACTCCTTTACCACAACTGAGAAGTGCAATGCTGTTACTTTTTTTGCTGCTGTTTTTACACCGAAACAGTATGCGTGAGTACCTGTGTTTTATTTCCCTGTCAGTTGTGGGTGCTGCTAATCTTGTGGACCTCTTCTGTCAATATAGGAATGATGTGATTACACTAGAACAATAATAATAAAAATAAAGAGTTGTGAATGAACCTTTTTGCGGAAAAGAACTGTGGCGGGTAGAAGAAAGAAACGAACAAAAACAACATATAACAACAGTAATGGCCTTGTGCTTCCTTTTTTCAGAGGTCAGTCCTGGGAATGGAGGGAGGAGGACACGCACGTACGCGTTGTACTTACGTTCTTTTTGTTGTTGTTGTTCTCTCTCTCTCCTTAAAGACTAAAAGTGCCTACCCTATGTGAAGTCAATTTATGTATTATATATATATATATATACAATACATAAAAACGTTTCTGTAGAGAATAGAACCAAGCAAAAAAAATGTGAAAGGGCAGAGAGAGAGTGCACTTAGGGTTCCTCTGACAGGCCGGGCGAGGTACGTGCAGCGGCGTAGTACTAAGATAGCCTCCCACATATACCCGCTGAGTCATTGGTGAACGGGCACACAGAGAGAGAGAGAAAGTAGAATGTAAAGGGCTCACCACTTAAGAGTTGATACGCCCCAGTGTGCATGGGGTAGTATGGTGCCAGTTGGTCCATGTGCAAACGTACATATCAGCTTCAGCTCAGGAGCGAATAGTAAAAAAAAAGCGCAACCAGGAGGATTGGGAAGTGCCGCAACACCTTAGCGGTAGGATTGCCGGACTTATAGTACAGCGCGTCATATGCTGTGCGTATGGACCAGCCCTGAGAGACCACCCACCGTCTATTGCGGAAGGGGAGGAAGGAGCGATTTAGAATGTTCCATGTTAGTGTGCCTCTGTGTGTGTGAGTGTGTGAGAGTATTGTGTTGAAGAGAAAATAAGTGGGGTCATGTAAGGAACAGCATATATGTGTTTATATAGAGAAAGAACGCAGCATCAGAAAAATATGAGGCAGCAGTAGTGAAGGGCGAACAGCAATGTGTCAATTTAATGTCAATCTGTTTTGCTGCTGTCATTGGGGGATCGATGATTAAATCGCTGCAGTCCAGGTAAGCAATAGGGGGCATTTTCCCACTTGCTCCATTGTATTCTTCTGGCTTTTGTTATGCTTGTACGAGTGCATAAGAGGCGATTCCTACTGTCCTGGAGAACGAGTGCAGGAAAACGCAAAATAAAAATATAAACGGATATGCGAATGCGCTCAAGAAAAGATGAATCGAAGGTGCCTATTTACATTTGTGAGCCAGCAAACTGCCATCGCACTGGGCAGCAGACAAGGAAACAACCTGCTGTACATACGACGCCGCCCCGCCCTACAGGGAGATACAGGTACAGCGAGAGAGAGAGGGAGACAGGGGCCACCCAAAGGGGAGTGCAATGTTCCACCTACGCGATTGCTTTCAAGGTGCGCATTCCAAAGTCCCCCTTGTCAGATGATATCGAGATGGCCGCTGTTGCTTGGGTGCCCGCGGGCTGAATACAAGGAATGATGATCACCGCGCCCATATCCTCGTCGTGAGCACTGCCGAGTTGGAACTCGCACTGGACCCAGCTTTGCTGCACGTACTCTGAGCGTGCAATGATGGTGTGCGTCAAAATCTCGCCCTCAATGGCCTCACCGACGGGGCTTCGCAAGCAGGTGATCATGATGGAGGGCTGCACGTGCGAGTGGTCCTCCAGTGTCATGCGCACAACAAAGCGCTCGTGGCGAGACGCAGGGTAGATCTCCAGCTGCGGATGCCCCTCTGCACTGTAGTACGATCCACTGTCACGCCACCCCACAGTGGTGGTGCGACGCATCCACGCCGGCAATGTCGCGACGGTGCGGAGTGGAATGGAGCACCACACTGTGAACTGAACAGAGGCCCTTGCCTTGGTTGGTTGCGGGCAGCACAGCAACGTGTAGGTTTCCCCGGGAACGACATCGGCCTCTGCGTAGACGGTGCTGTGGCTCAGATGCGGGCTCGCACCCAGTACTGCGCAGTCTTCAAGGGGCCCAGTGATACGGATGCCGCTGTCGTCTTCACCCATCGTAGCCTTCGAGATAAAGAGCGCTATGGAGGTGGGGGGCGACGTTGACGCAGTGGCGATCTCTGAGATTGCCAAAGGTGCTGCCGAGTCGTGGCCGAGGAGGAGGGCGCCAGCGCGGGCCTGGAGCGAGCAGCAGGTCTCCTCGGACTGTGTGTCCACGAGCGAGGTCGCGGTGGCCTTCACGATTAGCCGGCCGCACAGCGGCTGCTTCATGTAGAAGCGCCTCAGTAGCGATGCAACGGCGCTGGTGCTTCCCTTTGTCATGGACAGGGACACGGAAGACACGCTGCCTGTTCCCACAACGGACCCGCCATCACGCGTTGCGCACGACTGCAACGCGACACGCACCTGTGGGTTGTCTTCGCCGTACCCGTACTCACCGCTGCAAGGCACCACGTCGGCCACCACCCGCATCGACCAGTGATCCTCCAGCTTCTCGGGTGAGAGAGAAAAGGGTGACGAGCTCAGGACGCGGAGGTAGTAGCGCCCGAGACTTCCAGCTCTGTAGTTGCTCGGCACCAACCAGTAGTGATCCCCCTCCTGAAGCGAACACTCCAGTGAAACGGAATTGGTGAGCACGTACTTGGTGGCGTAGAGGACGCGCGTGAAGCGGTCCTGGAGTTCAGATGGCGCTGACCCCGGCTGCTGGACGGTGTCAGCGTGACTGTATAACGGGTACATCTCATCCTCGAGAACGTGGAAGCCGAGGGTGTCCACAGAGAGGCCACCAGAACTAAAGCGAGTGTCTGGAGTGCACAAGTTGATGAAAAAGGGACCAGGCCGCTCGACACGCAGGTGGATGCGCGGGTTTGAGTACCACATCGGGCACGACAGCGGGCCTCCAGACGTGAAGCAGTTCCACTCGCCAGGGAGGATGCGCTGGTGGAACCCAGCAAAAGATCTACACAAGTGTACCTCTTCAAACGCGAGTAAGAAGTCCGTGTAGGACATCCAAAACGATGATCGGTGGGTAGAGGAATGCCCGAAATTGACCTTCCCTTCAAAGGATGGCGACTGGTTCACTGAGCCTGCGCGGGATCGAGCGGCCCCCATGTCGGCACTCATCAGCCTGGACGGGATCTCCAAAACTGAGCCCCTGAAGCGCCTCTCCACCACCGCTGGGGCTGTGTTGTTCCCCGCGGCGGCCGCCCGCTCCGCACGCAACGTTTTCTCAACTTCAGGATAGTAGCCCCATTGCGGCGACCCCTCCGACCAGGCCCCGCGCCACCTCATCGCTGGGTCATTTGGGCAAGTGTTGACCAGCTCCACTAATCGCACACCGTTGAAGTGGCGGGTCTGGATGAGGTGGTAAGCGTGCTGGGGCTCTATGCCACTGAGCGCGCTCTCAGCTGCACGGCTAAGAGCCACCGCCGCGACATCGCTTGCCTTGGCAGTGACGATATCAGTCATTGAGCTCCACCAATCCTCCGCGTCGAAGTGCTCCTGGTGCAACCAGCGCACGATACCCACGCCCCCCGTGAAGTCCGCCATCGTCCGCGCGCAGACAGCCAGGTGACCGGGCTCCCTGTGGCGGGTAGTTTCGGGTGGCCCGGGGACGGTCCTCGCGTTCTCCGCCGCGTGGTCGAACAGGCTGTCTATTGCATGATAGCCACCGTGCATTTTGGCGATCGCCTTCTCTAATATGCAGGGCCAGAAGAACTTGTCCGTCTCGCCAGCGGGCTGCGTGAAGATGAGTTTCCCTGTGCGATCTACAGGTAAGAAGTCGTCCACAACGACGAAGCGCCAATCACCGTCGATAAACACACGCACCCCGTACGCACCAGCGTTCATGTCGTCAAGATCCTGCGCAGGGCCGATGATAAGACGCCGCAAATCGTCAAGGCCTGGGATTGCCGCTGAGACGCTCGTGAAGAGCCACGAGAATCCCTCGCGCACGCCCTTTGGCAGAGCGTAAAAGGTACTCTGTGCCGCGCCATTGCCGTCGGTGCCGTCGCCGCTACACCCGATGCCACGGATGTTGGCGAGCCCTGGCGGGAGCAGCCGGGCTTCAGGAAAGACCTCGCCAATGCGCTTCCAGTTGGAGATGTTGTAACGTCTCCGCGACAGATACTGCGCGGACTGATCGTTCCCGGCGGGAAACTGAATGTCAGTGAACCAGCAGTTCTTCTCCCGGCACAGACGCGTGATGTGGTCAATTGGGTTGGTATCAAGGAGAATCTCATGCACAGAGGACGAGATTGACTGGAGTGCCGCCTTTACATCGATGGGGTTCAGAGGACGATAGTGCTGTGTTGAAGTAAAGGTAAAATCCAGAGCGTCAGCCTGCGCTGCAGTGGTACCATTAGTGGCCACCGCTACCGCGGAGTCCCTGGCAGCCTCGATTGGTGAAGATGCAGCTCCGGCAGAGCCAGCTGAAACCGGCAAGAGGGATGCTGAAGCCGCCACCTCCGCCATTTGTTTTTTCTCCAGTTTTGCCTCTTTGTTTCGGGAGAGCTGTGTCGCGATCATCGTAGCCAGCGTGCTCTTCACGTGGGTGTTGTCCATCACGATGTACTCGATGTTCGTGTTGGTCCTGGCTAGACTCAGCAGCTCCGTTCCAGCAGATATGTTGACAGGGTTCTCTGCGACGTTGAGGAATACAACGGAGGGGTGGTGTAGCAGCGCTGCGCACAAGAAGCTGATGGCCTCCGTATTGAGTTGCTGCTGACGCAAATCGAGTGTGCGGAGCCCGCGACAGCACTGGACCACATCCAAGAGTGGAAGGATTCCTTTGGGTCCTACGTAATTACGCGAGAGATCCAAGTGCTGCAGAGAGAGGAAGTCGTCTGGGGCATTGGGCAGTATGTTCCAGATCTGCGAGTTGCGCTTGCACTGCATGTCCGCACACCGCTGAAGATAAACTTCGCGTGGAGAGAGGCCGGTGTACATCGGCATTGCGACGTGGATGCCTTGAAGCCGGTGGCTGTATGGATAATGTGCTTTTTTTGTTTTTGAAGGGAGGGAACGGGGGTGAGAAACAGCGTAGGAGAGAGTGCGGGAGCACTGAATGCTCCCTTTTCTAATACCTGAAAGGAGACCAGACAGGACAGTGAAATCATACGAGAAGAAGAGGAAGAGAAGAAAAAGTGCTTGTCAAAGGTACGCCATGCTGGGAAATTCAGTTAACGAACAAATATGTACTCTTTTTTTAAAAGCACAATACTACAGCCTCTGAACCAAATTCAGAGTACACTATTGCATGCATTGGCCAAAACAACAAAGGAAACACCCTTCAAAAATCATGCCAGTCGAACCGCTGTTCCTGTGACTTCTTGTCGCACTCAACTCTTGGGCCGAAAAAAAAATAGTGGATTCACTTAGTTTATAACATATGACGGTACACAAAAAAGGTGAGGTATTATCCAATAGAAAATATCCACTGTCTACCGCCTGTAGTTGTGTCCACTGCTGTTATCCACACGCACTCCGCTCTTCCTTTCTGTGCGGCACCAAATGAATAAGCGAGATACGGTTTCATTCAATCGCTATCTCAGTGCTCCCCAAGGCTCCCCTCAAAAGGAAAAAAATAACGCAACGCGTAATTTACCTTGCATGCTCTTAATAGAATGTCAACTGTACAGAATGGCATCACAAACGTCGCAAAAAAAAAAAAACACAGAATTTCATACTATTTCAGTTGTGTGACTGAAAAATACAGATATAGAAAGTGTGTGCTAATGAACGAAGGGGTGGGGACACACCATAGAAACTGGAACACAAAAAATGAACAGCTGCTCCTCTGTATCTTTACAAGAAAGCTCGCCAAGCATGCAAATAAGACCTTTCGAAGAATGTATCCCACTTCAGTGCCCATTTTCATTTATTTATTTTTGCGTACAGGTTGAATACAGTGGGAAATGTGCTAGCTGGCAAAATGCCCTCATCCGCCATCCGCCACCGCCCCCCTCCTCATGGTGTCGCACATTATGCAATTGGCACAGCTACAGAAATATGGAGAAAAAATGTGAACGACACGGGAAAATAATTTTTAAAAAAAGCAGAGGGCCGCAACAAACATACACACACACACATAATAATAATAATAATAAAAGGAGAATCCCTTTTATTATTTTCTACGAAATACATAAAAAACGGGCACCTAACGATACACCTTAATGACACTCTCTTATAACGCGAGAACACACACACACACACACACACAAAGCAACGCCGCACATGGTGTCTCCATCATGTAGTGATGGAGAGGGGAGGGGGTAAGGGGATACGGGTCACCACTCATGCCTTTTTTAACCCGTTGTGGCGACTGCCATTCAGGTTGTTATTCCTGGTGGTCTTGATGGCGTCATCCTGAATGGATTTGCCCTCTCCATTACTTTGCGGCACTGCCTGAGTCCGGCGCATCAGAGCATTCTTAAGAATGACCGTAAAGAATGCTGTGTAGCAGAACGCGTTCACGAAGTAGCCGCATGCGGCAGCAGGCATGAGGGCCCAATACACCTCATCCGTCACTGAGGGGAACACGTACGTGTGAATTACGTAGAGGCACCACGTCGGCACCACCATGCGAAATGTCACCCACCCGACCACGGTGAAGTACATACAGAAGAAATAAAGATTGGACGATGTTTCGCCACAGTCCTCGAGCCACTGCTGCAGGTTGTACGACACATTCGTGAGCTCAACCAACATGTAGCAGCACAAAATAAAGATGCCGGTATTGCACTTGGTGAAGAAGTAAGAAACATACGGAATCGTGGCCATCACATGGTGCAGAATGAACACATACCACAGCGGTGTCTTATACCGCGCCATCACGTAGATGTCCTGGAGGAAGTACGCCACACTCACAGTGAGGGGAAGCTGCAGGCGCCAGGGGTCTTCTACCGCCTCATATCCGCTGCCCCACTTCATAGTCAGCAGACCGTGAATAAGTGCCGGCGTCACAACGATGGAGTGGATCGTAGAGTTGACGCGGGAGCAGTTGTCCGCCTTTGTTGAGTCACTCATCTTACGGAACCGTGGCCAGTACTTTTCCATCAGCCTCCACGACAGCGAGAAGGAGACTGAGAAAAAGGCAGTCGCCAGAACGATGCATACGAAAAGTAACTCATGCGAGGCTCCTCCAACCTCGGCGCCATAGGTAACTGGCTCCTTCCACAGATTCATTGAATCACAAAAAAAATAGTAATTATGATACAATCAATGCTGGACTATAATAATAACGTATTATCGAGATAAAGGCAGCTAAAGTGGCAACGCAACACGCACAGAGATAGAGACACACACACTGTGTTTGCGTTCAGGTACAAAGGGAAAATGAACAGTGACTGCTTGGGTAATAATTGCACGCAACTGACGCTATTAAATAGAATGACACAAGAAAGAGAGAGTAGGGTAGTGGGGGGAGAGGGGAAAGAAGTATGGAATGAAACGTGCGCGTGTGTTGGTGTCAATAGAATTGTGACACAGAAGCACTGGGATAAACTACCTAGAGAGACGCAACCACAGACCGAGAAACTGGAAAACTGATTTCTACGTCAGCGTAGGCCAATGTGTAAAGTGCGGTTGTATGAGAACCAGCGACGATGGGCTCTTCAAAAGAAAAGAGGGGAATAAAACAAAATGGAGGATAATTGTGAGACAATAATTAAAAAGAGCACAACTAAACAGCATTTCACTTACCTCTTTCTCCTGTCATCCCCACTTCAATGTTCCATGCCGCCTGTGACGAGGCAATAGTGTCTATAGAGCAGAACTGCTGAACCAGTCCAAATGGGGGACGAAAAAAAGGAGGGAGGATGGGGGATTGTTAAAAATCGTCTGCGTATGTGTACTTTGCTTTCTCTACTTAAATATATATGTGCAGTTTACTTCCACGTTTACACACAAACGCAAACGTACCAGTGCATATGAGCGAATTTGATTTCTTTTGCCGATGTTTCTCTTTCTTCGATATGCGACCTTCACACCAGCTTTCGCGAGCTAACCGCGTCCTTCATGGCTTGGGCCTGGTTTCTGTAGCACACCCGACCAAGCCAGGCAGCCAGACTTACAGTCGCTAAGAAGAAGATGCACGACACGATCCACAGACGACCAAAGTGATTCTTCCCCTCAAACTCCAGTGGGTAGGCCACGGCGACCCACAAAGGAATGGTCAGACCCCAGCACGTGATGGCGAGGAGGGTGGTGGCAAGCGACGGGCGGTTGTACCTGGCAATCGAGGTCTGGCCAAAGCGCACAGCCGCCTCGTTGAGGGGCTCGCAGAACACAAAGGCGAGGAAGGGCAGGAACCACACGAAGTACTGCACCGTGCAGACCTTGTTGAAGGCCACGAATAAAACCGTCTCCACGCAGCACGCGTGAGCAATATTGAACCGCAGCCTCCAGGAGGCGTACAGTAGAACGATAAACTGTGGGACAAAGGCGAAGAGTCCAGCGGAGTGATCAACGCCAACACCGAGAGCGCGGCGTCCCATATTTAGGTACATGAGGAGCCAATACGGGGAGAAGTTGTGGCGGTGATCTTCGCGGTGGATGTGATAGATAAAGGCCTCATCGAGGTACTGTTGGCCATACCACAGCCAGCACCCATACGTTGGGATGGCAAAGAACACAACGAAGAACACCCCGCACAAAATCGCAACTGGAGCGCACTTCGCGATGCGTCGCAGCATACCGTTTGCCTCTGTGTTCTCGAAGACGCCAAGCACAAGTGGCAAAGCGTAAATGATTGGGTAGATCTTGAAATGAGCGGCGAAGCCGAGAATCGCAGCGGAGAGATAGTAGCGCTTCTCAGCAAACTTTGCAAGGACGACCATGCTCATAAAGGTGATGAGCATATCGCTGTTACCACGCGTCGACACATTTAGCACCACCGGATTGAAGAGAATAAACACTGAGACCATCCACTTGGCACTCGTCTCCGTGGCGTAGGTCCGGAGGATCTGGAAGCAGTAACGTGCGGCCCCAATATCGCAAAGCGCAAAGACAACCTTGCCGAGTGGATTGGCAATGAGTGCGGCCGGCATGACAAGCAGGGCAAGAAGAGGAGTGTAACGATACGTGGTGCGATTGAATGGAGATCCCCCTCTCGCCATCTCCTTCGCTCCATCCACGACAATCATGTAATCAATATCAGTGTACTTGACTCGAAAGTGGTGATCGTGAAAAATCGAATAGATCAGCACCGCCACACGCACAATAGTGCCCCAGAACAACAGCTGATTTAGTGACACTCTCTGCATTATGGAGTCCCCAGTCGACATCGCCAAAGTTTAGGTAAAACAATTAAGTAAACCACTCGAAGCGGGTATACAAACAGCAAAAAGAAAACAGATAAAAGAGGAACGCTCGTATCAGGCCGATAGGGGCGTGTATGCTGTGTAGGATGATCTCTTAAAGTACACTATGCAATTTGTATCCAAGCATTCACCTGTTCAACATGGTAGTAGTGGTCGGAGCGACACGATGACAGATGATAGTGAGACACGCGGAAGGAGGAGAGTGCGGAAGTGAGTAAGGGGGTAGGTGGCAAGCAGTTTTTTGCAGCAAAGGAGGCGGGAGAGGATGCAGCGGAGGAAACAGTAAGTACCGCGGATCTGATATCTAAAGATCTTTGCAGATCCCAACATTGCAAAAGGGAAAATGTTCTTTTATGTTATTTAATAAAACAATGAAGTCACCAACTACCACACCACAACTGTGGATACGATGGGCGATATCTGTAAAAGTTACTACGTACGCATCACGTGTCCGCGTTCTCATCACGCAACAGGCACACACATACACACAAGTGCACACACATTTCCGTCGTCCCTCTATATTACTGTACAAAACCTGTGCACATTTCCGCTTTCAGATTTTATCGATATTCACAAATTTCTCACACTATCTACAGTGTACTTATGCAGTTTGAGTAGGCACGCCCCTTTCTTTTTGTGTGTGCACATCCCTTCGTGTCAGTTAACCAAAAGAGGTATACAAGTACTCACACACACGCTCACCTTTATTCACCTTACACGCTCACACGCTCACCATATTACTTACTCATTCACCCCGAGCATCCGTGCCGATGCGAATTCCACCCAAAATCGAAGAGCGCACGGCGGTGTCGCGCAGGGAATGTAAATCAATAATATATAAAAGAAAAGGTGCAGACAAGTGGAATATCCACAACATATACTTTGCAATTCACAATAACAACTGCATGAACAGCAAAACACAAAAAATGGGCGAACACGTAATAAGGCAACTCACCAGCGAAGTGAGTATCAAAGTAGCAGATGCTTGTGATAAAGGAAAACGATGGACAATGCAAGACAGATGTGGGGAGAAAAGGAAAAAGAAGTAGAAAAAAAACAACTATAAGGAATCGCCATCTCTTTCATTGGTGAAGCGGGGGGAAGTAATGGTGCTGAGTTGGAAAGGAAGGTGAGGCTTGCGTGCAAGTGACCCACTCCTTTGCTTTCCTTGGCTATCACATAGCACAGAAGAGAAAAACAACCGTATCTTAGAGAAATTAGAGAGGGAGGGGGGCGTCACATGAAATGTGAAGGAACGCATAGCGGAAGCATGATATACTTCATTTCTATTTAGAGCAGCAACGAAATTCCATCACACAACGTTAGCTAGAGCCTCCTTCGCGTTTTTTTTTTTCAACAATAGAGCGTCAAAGTTCTTCCCATTTTGGGACAAGGAAAGGTAAAAAAAGAAAGATAAGATAAACAATATGAGAAGAAAAAGAGCATTTACGCAGAGCATTCCCAGTACGACAAGGGCCCTAGTGGCCCTCCGTATGAGCGCCTCCTTTCGTCTTTTTTTTTGTCATCCGCTCATGCAAAACAAGCACGAAGATTTTTTAGTAATAATAAAGCCACCGGCATGTTTGGCGCACATCCACATACAAAAATGGCGGAAGGGAAAATGAGTAAGGCAAAAGCAATCAAAGCGTCTCAGCATCCAGTAGCCTGCTTTACCACACCATAAGTTACAGAGAGCCACTATAAATGCCCCCCCCCCCCACACACACACAAATACGTCTTTGCTTTTGCACACCACCATGAGGGCTACTGCGGAGGCATCAAAGCGTTGAGCGGCTTGGACTCGCAGAGGGTGGCACCGCGAAGCTGATCGCTGGAGAGTGAGCCCATTTCCTCATCAACGCCGTGCTGCTCTTCCGTGCGTCGCGTGCTGAAGGTGGCTGTGCGGCGCCTCTGCACAGAGATTAGTCGTGAGGGCTCAGCAGCGCGTGCGTGACGGCCGTACTCCCCCTCCCTGTTGTGCGGGGACAGCTCTAGCAACTCCTCATCTTCGAAGGAGGATGAGGAGGACAACACGCCATTGTCATCATTGGCGCCGCAATCACAGGACTCGGAGTCATCAGTGTGCCTTCGTGATACCAAGTTGCGCACGAACTGCGGTGTTTCTGGACGGTCACCGCGTGAGATAACGTGTCTGTTTGTGCCCCGAGGTGGCGCTGCACTTGCTGGAGCCACGTGACCCTCTTTCTGTCTCTGATCGTGGCTCCCACTAATGGTGGAGGTGTGTTGGTGAGGGGACAAAGGCGTCTGTTCGTCCCGGACGTCTCTGCTGGATGACTCGCCGTGACTGCGTGTGCCCCCGCTGCTGCGTCTACTGATGGTGCTGCCCGTACTCTCAGTTGACCCACGCCGGCTCGTCGTGATTTGAATCCAGCTCACCACCTCCCGCCCACCGCGTGGGGAGTTGATGCGTGCAGGATCTGCGCGCTCGGCCACGGACTGGCTGCCACCACCACCCACAGTCCCTGTTGCGACCACAGCCCCAACTGCGCCAGGTGGTGGAACCGGCTGCGTCCTCCGCCTGCGAGCGGCAAGCACCTGCGACCGCGAGTGCTGCTGGTAGCGTGATACAGAGCTGCCCCAGTCGGGCGTCATTGTAGAAACCGAGTGTGCCCTAGCTCTCTCGTGCTCCGAGCGGAATAGGCCACACTCATCAAGGAAGGTCGAACCCGAGGCGCCGGCCAGCAAATGAGGGGCTAATCCACTCGCAGTGGAGCTGTCCGCAATGATGTCCATGCTCGTGTCCGGGTGTGTGGCGTTGTCGTGCTGTCGATGCGGGCCCTGATCCGCGTGGCGCCTTCTACACAATGCCTGTACGTTGGCCTGACGCCGGTGCTGCAGTCGCAGCCTACGCTCCTCCTCCTCCTCAGTGCCAGTTGTCGCCAACGACGGTAACGAATCGTAGCTCTGCTCGTGTGAATGATGAGCGCTGACATCGGCATCCGCCCATGCTGGCAAACCAGAATCAAATGGCGCAGTCTCCATAGCCGTATGCTGGCCATTGGACACCACCGCTTCTGTCGTATCAGCAGTCTTGCGGCCGGCCACCATTGAATGGGTGGGCGTGGTCGAGGAACGTGAATCCACTGCCTTGATGGGAAGGCGTGTCGCTGCAACACTAGTCACAGTCGCGCTCCCAGCCACCTCGGTGTCGCGCCCGTCAAAATCTACATTGCCGGTCCGGACGGCAATGTGTGCATTCCTCTCCGTCATACGCGATGCGTTCTGTACGGTCACTAATCCCTCAGCAGCCCTGTCGGAGTTCCCCGCGTCCGACTGCTGGATTTCGGACTGCTCAGCGGATCCTGTGCTATCTGATACTCGCTCAAACTGTGCAAAGCTGCTGCGCTGCCTCGGCTGCAGAAACTTCTCGAACGGATTCAGTGTGGTGTCTGGTGCACTCACCAGCTCAGTCTCCGCCACCTCGCAATCAGCAAGGTCTTCTTCACAAATGGAAGCGGCTGGTCGCTGGCACGCGAGCGCGCTGTACGCCTCCTCGGCCTCTACACAAACAGCCCACCGATCTCTGTGTTCAGCTTCACGGAGGGCCAATAGAGACAACATACTACTTGTCACCCCGTTGAATGCATGGGTGAAGGCCTGGTCGACCTCCATCTCGTACCTCCCTAGCATTTCGGTCGACAGAAGGTCATGCAGTGGGAGGACTTGTCTGGTCATTTCAAGGAATTCCCGATGCTGGTCCAGTGTACCGCAATGCAGCAGCATTGTCAGCACCTGCATGCCCTCCTCGAGCAGCCTCTGGCGATGCATGAGCTCCTCGAGACTCAGCTGAGACCTCGCCTCCATCTCCGCGGAGACAAGGCCGCTGCGTTGCACAAACATGGCCGCCTCGACCACAGCGTCGTGAGCCAGAGCGGCCCCGCTGTCGTAGTGCCTCTGTTCATCCGTTGCGCTGTGCAGCATCCAGGCCGTGCCGTCCACCGCACTGGCATCTTCCTCTATCACCCAGGCCGCTTCACAAGCGCGGTTGGTCAATGAAGGCGAGGGCAGCGGGGGTGGCGATGGCGGCGCTGGAGCGATCTGGTTCTGTGGTTCATGAGATGACTCCACGCAAGCGTCTTGGCAACTATCGAGATACAGCACTCCCACATCATCCGCTGACCTTTTATCCAGTGAGAGAGACATAGCCTCTGGCCCCTGTTCTGGTGTGTCCTCGTTGCTCGGATGTCCACCGCTGCTTTGGCCCTGTGAAGTGGGGCAAGAGGAGGAGCGGTCGCTCGGCAGCACAGTTCCATCGGTGCCAACAACGGCGACGCGTTCGGCGTGAGGGACGCTGTGAGCTGCCACCTCCACCGCTGCGATGCCATTGGAAGCGCCTGGCACGGGCCCTGCATCCCCTTTGAGTGCCGGCGCCACAGATTCCTCCGTCTCGGTAGGGCAGCGAGGGAGGCCCGAAGCGCGGGCCAGCGTAGAGGAAATCAACTGTGCTGCCCTGTTGCCTTCCTTGAGAAGCGCGGACGCGCTCACTGCAGTTTGCGTGTCCGCCCCGCTCCACACGTCGGCATCACCACCCGCCACTGTTGCGGACAGCATCGATCCTTCCGTTCTGGACTCGCTGATCCCTGCTGTGGCGACGGCGCTACACTCCGAGCCAGTGAGATACTGGAGGAGGCGACTAATGTAGATGTCCGTCGCCAGCTTACTCGCGTGACGTTCTGTGTCCCTCTGCACATGCCGCGCAATCTCCTCAATAAGCTTCGCACCTGGCGGTGGCGCCACCTCCACCGCCTCAGATAGTCCAATGCTGTGTGGTGCAGCGGCGCTACCGCTGGACGATTCATTGTCATTGGAGGGCGGTGGTGAGCAAGGCTCAGTGTGGGGCTCCAGCGGTACTACTGCTGGAGGTGGGCACACCTGCAGTGGTTTTTTGATAGCTTGAATCCGCGATTCTTCGTCAGTAAAGCTCAAGCCCTCTGCTCTGCTCGAATGCACAGGAGAAGCGTCACTTTCCACCTTACTGATTATGGTCGAGTGGGACGCTCGTTGCTGTCTGTTCGAGCGATCACGCACGAGCGCGAGGAGTTCCTCGAGTGGGGCGCTCCTCTCCGCGCCAGTAGTTGCGGTGGTGTTAGCAGCGCTAGCAGTGGTGGCCGCAACGACACTGGATGTTGTACTGATGTAAGAGTGGATAGTGGAGGCACTTGTACTGGTGAGAACGTCAGTAGCACCAACCGGGTCGCTGATGAACGTGCTGTCACTGCCGCTCACAACACTTCTTCGTCGATGCGGCACGCGTTGATTGTGGCCGCCGCATATGTGCGATGGTGGGGTGGGGTGCATGGGCGGTCCGGCCCGTACTATCAGTCGATCCGCCTCGCTATTATATGGCTGAGTATGTGACTTTGAACGCTGCTGAATGCCCTCCATGAGAAATTGGTAGAGTGGGTCAAAGTCAGAGTCGAAGAACACCTCACCCTCCTCCATTTCCAGCGCTGTAGCAGTGGTTGGAGTGGAGGAATTCAGTCTTTGCTCATCTGCAGCCACGGCGGCGCCGCTGTACACGTGCGAATCACTCCTCGCTTGCGACCTTGCATGCGGTCGGTTAGAAAGCACAACGGTGGCGTAGGGTGCGAGGGTCACCGTTCCCCGCGGTCGCGCAGGCTCTGCTCTGGCGGGGCGCCGTGGGCTCCGCGCAGAGTCTGCGTGGACGCGATGCGGCTGCCTCACGCCTGCACGCCGCTGGTCGGAGGCGGGGCCAGCGGGAGGTGCCTTACCAGCCCCACCAGCGCCGACACCACGACGCTGCTGCGGTCGCTGGGGGGGAAGCAGGGACATGTAGTAATCCACAAATCCAATCACGTTGCGTACAGGCGGAAGGTCCTGAACCTCTCTAAGTGCAGAGGTAGTGCTGTCACTTGTCGAGAGCGGCGGTCTGTGTGTGCTTGACCGCACCACCTCTGCACTCGCGGGGCCGGAGGAGGGCCTCCGGAAGAGCCTGCTGTAAGCTGCAAGTGCGTCATGTGAGGTCGCTGCTCGGCTTGTGCGGGAGGAGAAAGCGGGTGGATGGTACAGACGCCGAAGCTCCAGTTCCACAGAACGGAAGAGCTGCCCCTGAGCGTCGTGACAGTAGTGTGGAGGCGGAGGGGGCACTGGACGAATGATGTTTGCGCCATGTTCGCTACGCCGGAAGCCTCCTACATGTCCTCCTGAGGAGGTCCTCTGGTCACACTTCTGGCCGTTCTTTGTGTAGACGCGATCAGCTTCCGTCATTTGCTCAAGTCACAACACTGATGCTAAAGGGATGGGGGAAGTCAGTTATGTATATCGAATTATTATTGCTGAGCTCTAAGAAACGTCTTTTTTTTTCGAATTTATCGTTGAACTGAGATAAATCGGCACTCGTCCACAGCGGGTCTTTTCACTATACGTACTCACTCTCACAACGCACTCAAGGCGGGTATAAAAGCACTCTGTGCTTTGATATAAATCAATAATATGAATTAGGCTGCAGCACTGTAGATATCCCACCTTTTTTGAGAATCTTCTCCTTTGAGCGTGGGAGCGCACACAGTGCTGTAGTGGCACAATAAAAATATAGTTTTTGTATCGTACTAATGCAAAGCCCCAGAAGAAGAGAATGAACTCTTCTGAACTGCAGTCTGCACGTAGATAATGTAAAGTATCCTGAGACCCCCCCCCCCCCAATAACAATAATAATAATGAACGGGTGCACAGGACTCACAAATATAGTGTTACGACAATGACGGCGTTGCTCAAGACAACTACCAGAACAACAACAAAAAAGAGAGAGAGAGAAGACTGGCAACAACAGAAGACGAGTGCTTGGCGGTACCTATAAAGAGAGAGAAATACACACGTGCCAAATGCACCATGCGCCAATTATACAGAAGAAAAGGTACACGTTTGTGTGGTCTAAGTATCTTTAAGGGTATCCTCAAGAGGGTATTAAAGCAAATGAAAAACGTGGGCGAATCCTTATTTATGTGGCGACTCGATCTCAGGTTACAACAACAACAACAACAGTGATTACTAAAACTCGTGAAGAGAGAAAAGGTTGTTTTTTAAAGATATTTAAAAAGAGGAACAGCACCGGCAAAATGGGCTTTCCACTAACCAGCTATTGGCAAAAACCCACCTAGTGTAATTACTGTGTGGGCTTCAAGGTCAACGACACACTTCAGTGCATGATAAAAAAATAACAATAATAAGAGTGAACGAGAAGAGAAGTAGAGGAAAAAAGAGAGAGTAAATAATGAGTGTAGAGGTGCAATCCACACAAGTGGAGAGTCGTGCATCTCGAGGGTTCTCAAGGACTATGGCATGCGGTTGTTCTTACCACATTTCCCTCAGACACTGTGATCATATATATACTATTTTTTTTACTCCCTCAGACATTCGCTGTTCTCTCTGTTGCGCTATAAGTCACCCAAGTCCTGCACATGTACACTCTACATGAAGCAAACACACACACACACGGATGGAATGGTAATAGAATAGCGGAGACGCGCTCGCGGCACGCGTTGCCCCTGTATACATCGCTTCCTACCCGAAAGATAAAAGAAATTCACAAACAGAGAGAGAAGAGGGGGATGGATCGAGCAAACCTCTATTCGCTACTCTTGCTGAGACGCTGGAATACGAGTTGCTGCTCTTGCTCTATTTTCTTCAGGGAGTCGTACTCGGCTGCGTAACGGTCCAGTTCCATCTGCTTCTCACGGAGACGCACCTGTGCCTCCTGGACAGCGCGGAGGCGCTCCTCTGCCTCGCTCTCCACAATGTTACGCGATCCAATTGCCTTAAGTTTCTCAGACTCAATCGCAGCACCCAAGCGCTCGACGATGGTCATGGTCTGCTTCACCATGTTGCGGAACTCGTCCATCTTCTCCACGTAGCGTTTCTCCACCTCAATGGTCTTGACGAGGCTTTCGAACTTCTCTGGATCATACATGCGGATGGCACCATTGGCGTCAAACATAATGAGTTGATCATCGTCCATCCTTCCACTTTGGTTGTGTGCGTATGTGTGTGTGTGTGTGTGTGTGTGTGTGTGTGTGTGTGCGTGCGTATGTGTGTATACAATATAGCGTCGTCGGTTGCCTCGTAGCTGCAACTGCTATGTTCAGTTTATCTCCCTAAATATATATATATATATATATATATATTGATGAATGTAGATTAGGAAAGATTCCACATGTATTATTTTGTACACAAGTCCATTGAGCCGTCAGTGTGCAATCAAGCCCAGATCAGAGAACGAGAGGCAGTAATAAAAAATGAAAGCAGAGTAGCCATGTCCATAAGGAAGGATGAGATACCATTGACAACCAGAGAGAGTCGCACAGACATCTCGAGCTGCACGCCTTACTCGTATACCCGATAACAAGTAAAATGCAGTAGACAGTAAATCTATGTGAGGAGTTCCAAAACAAGAAGTTGCTCCCAGTTCACAGACAGAACAAGGTCACTTCGTTAAGTGCCAAAACCAGTCTCACAGGCACATACACAACAACAACAGCAAAAGGTGCACCCTAATTTGATCTATAATGCCAGGCAGCAGTCTACAAGTTTCTCCAGCGTTGACAATGGCATGCGGAACTGAAGATGCAGGCGCAGCAACGCCGCGACACGTGTGTGTGCTGGCGCACCTCGCAACTGCCCAGCCTGTGCTGTGAGAGCCGCCTGTAACTCGCGTGTGTCACCGCCAATGTCGTAGTAATGAACTGCCTCTGCTATCCATCGGGACAGGCCTCGAAGATCCAGAGTGACGGAGCGCACTGTGTGCGAGTCCGCCTCCTCCGGCTGCTGGTGCTGCTGTGCCCCATTGAATGACAACGGTGGAGGCTGCGCGGCTGCCTCCACGAGTGCGGTGAAGTCGCATGGGAAACTCGGCGATCCTGTCGGGTGTTCAGCAATGTCTGAAAGCACCTCGGAGAAGGGGCGCTGACGCATGATGAGGGAATAAAGCGGGTGACGATCAACTGATGTGGCCCCAGCATCTGTGTCGCTGCGATTGTGGCGTGCGTGCAAGAAGATATACTCGTAACGTCGCTCCAACGTCTGTGCGACCGATTGCCCAAAGTCGACAGAGAGCAGATTGTCCATCTCCGTAGCGCTTGAAAGGAGTGCTTTTTGAGACACCTGCAGCAGTTTAATATTATCGAGAATGGCGAGGGCCTCCATCACACTTGTGCCTGGGTGGCTAAACAGTCGCCTCAGCCAGTCCATCACGCGCTGCTCGCTGGTACTGTGAGGCAACGTGCCAGTGCGCGTGGAACTCAACAGCCTCGTGTGTGCCTCCTCCGCTTCGCGGTTTCGGAGTACGCGGATGGTGAGTCCGTTCTCCGTGATTTCCCTGCCGCCGCCGTTATTGTGAATTACAATTGGGTAGTACGCCGTGCCCCTCACCTCAATCCGCTCAATGGTGTCGGCTGGTGGGTAAAGGCATGGTGTGTGCAGGCGCACCTCCCGCTCCTCTTGACCCCGCGGCACTGGCGTCCACGAGGGCTGGCCAGAACCCGGCCGGCCGTGGAATCCAGTGCTTCCGTCGTAATCGTCGCCGTCGTGCAGGCGCACGCGGCCCTTGCGCACGATCACTCGCACCGGCACAGACACGGGCTGGTTGCCAACCGCGTCGATGGTCTCAATGACGCGAGGCACCACTGCGAGTGCGTATAGGTGGCGCAGTGCCTGAAGGTGGTGGACGTTGTCCTCTGTACTCCGCGGCCACACGGGGTAGTGCGAGATGAGCAAGGCAGCGATGGACGGGGTAGAGTTGGAGAGTGTCAGTCGACCACCGCCAAGGAACAGCATGCCAATCGCCATGGACACTGCCATGTGCACCCCGTAAGAGGTGATCGTGGGACGCTTGTGCAGCTTTTGCAGGAGTGCAAAAACCTTCAAATCGCCAGTGCCTGCCATCACTAAACTGATAGCGCTCACGCAGGCGCACAGGCAGGTCTCATACGCACCAGTGGAGCGCTGAAGCGTGGACATGGCAATTCCAGTCGATCCTATCTGTCCCTTTATGAACCCACGGAGCTCAGCAATGATGACGGTGCGAGCATCGGCGTCCATTGAGCCAGCGTACCGCAGCCCCAGCGCCAGGGTTGCCCCTGCAATACAGTGACCGTAGTTCATCATCAAATACTGCACTTGCTGCTGTGACAAACCGAGCATGCAGGGCGCTGTCCTGCTGAGGTGCACCAAGGAGGAGGGCACACTGCGGAACACCCACTCCCGCGTGGGCGCGACGTCGTCCCAGCACACGAGCGACGCCAGTGCGCAGCGCAGCAGGCACAGCTGCGGCGGTACGCCCTGCAGCGCCACATTTTGGTTTGGTGGGCTCAGTTTTTGAGCAATCTCCCGGTGGTTTGTCTTGATGTATATCATCCCCAACGCCATCACCGCGGCGGGACCAGAGACGGTGGTGTTGTAGTGGTCGCCTTCGCACACGAGGACACAGCTCCCTTTGTGCGACTCCCGCACGCCCTGTGTGAGCAGCGCCCGGGTGAGGAAGTGCCCATCATCGGTGCCGAGCTCGATAAAGTTATCCAAGCCCTCGCGGGCCGAGGGCACTGGTTCACGGCGGCCACCACTCAGGTAGGAGAAGAGGCGCCGCTCGACATTTGGGATCCTATGGGTAGAGCCTAACCCTAAGAGCAGCAGCCCGAGCCCGATGCCAGCCCCGAGAGCGTACCCCTCCCTATGCAAGCAGTGCTCATCCGACGGTGCACGCGACATCTCCACCAGCAGCATCTCCACAAGAAACATGTTGGTCGGCATCTGCTGGCAGAGGAGCCCGATGGAGACGAGCGCCGAGGTCTGCATGTCCATCGACACCTCAATCTCTTCTGCACTTGGGGTTAAGGACTGCACATGCATTGAGAGACATCGAAAAACAAGGTCGTTGTTCGTGCCGCGGAAACTGCAGCTGAGGCCTAGCATCACGGCGATCGTGGTGGCCTCGCGCCAGACGTACTGCGGCTGCTGGGAAACCAGCAGGGAGTAAATGTCAGTGAGCTGGAGGACACGAAGGTGGCCGAGTATACCAGCGGCAAGCAGCAGCCCAGCGCGTGAGGCCGGGCAGGGAACGTTCCGGGTCTGATACACCACCCAGTGCCGCGTGATGGCAGTGCCGCCGGTGCTGTGTGCCTGCTCGCGGCGGCTCGCGTCAGCGCCAACACCACCCTCAGTGGCTTCCATCTCACCCTCCCCGACAGTCTCGCTATCACCGGCGCCGCTAGTAACGGCCGCTGGGGATGTGTTTCCGAGTGTCAGAAATCGAAGGCCGGCAGCACAGCCATTGTGGAAGGTGGGCCATACCAGCTTTGATGTCGTCATTGACTCGTCACTGTTGGTGATGCTAAGACCCTCAGCGGTGCGGCCATGAAGATTGAGTGGCGGCAGCGGGATGCTGTCCCTGATCTTTACGTTCTGCGTGCACATCGTGAAGAGACCACGCCCAATGGGCATCGCACAGGCCCGCCTTGAGAGGGCGCGCAGGAGGATATCAGGGCTATCGTTCTGACTGGCTGGGATGTAGATGGGTGAGGCGGTGTTCAGTAGCGCCTGCACAACGTCCAATCGCGAGTCCGTCCATGTTTTGCGGAAGTCAGGACGCATATTCACACCATCGTCGTCGGTGAGAGTAGCACGGCAGCGCCGCTCGACCGCCCGTGCCTCCGCACTCCGCAGCACGTCACTCCCGGGATTCCCCAAGCGTGAGAGAAGTGAGGGGCTTTGGATGTGATCAAGTCGGCCAACCACCGCGTATAGCTCCTCGGGCCAACCAGGCTGAGGGTGGTCACGGCCGTTGCTGAGGGCTGTAATGATCGGGTACGCCACGCCCACACACAACTCTCGGTGTACAAACTCGGGGGTTATGCCGTACTGGAGGAGGCCCCAGCAGACTGCTTCCCACCACGGCTTCTGCGGAGCCTCGCCAGACAACCAGCGTGCGGCTGTGATTCGCCTTCTGCTCCTTCCAGTAGTCGATAAGCACTCCGAGTAGAGACAATACACACGGTTTGCCATTGTGATTGGGTGATGTGCTGGGAGGCCCCGTAGCATTGGCCAGCGCGCACCATTACCACGACAGTGGCTGCCTCCGCTGCTGGCAGAGTCAACTTGCACCGCTGCGCTGGGGAGTAGACCACCACCCGAGCCACTGCCGTTGCTTCCCATCGCGGTGTAGTCGCCCCCTTGCAGGACAGCGCGCAGACAGTTGTGCACAAGCGGTGGTGCGCCACTCAAGAGGCCGCTCGCGAGGGTTCGTGTGGACTGCGCAGTGCCGCAGCGGCCGTCGTCCAGAAAGATCACGCTACACCTCTCCTCATCTCTGCGTGCGGGTGGAGTAAAGTCGAACAGTGAGAGTACCTCCTCCACGCCGGAACGTGAAAAGTTATGGGTCATCGTGTCCGCGTCTATACTGCCTACAGCGCTGCTTGTCTTCTCTGGTGTATTGCAGGCGGGGGTGGCAGTAAGTGCGTACACACTGGTGTATCGCGGCAACCCGAGCAGCGCACTCAGCTGTGTGTTCACCAGCGTCAGCGGCTCCAAGAGGGGCCACAACCGCTCTTGGAGCTTGCAGCTCTCACATAGTATATGCAAACTCACCAGGCACATGGCACACACGTCGACAGGCCATATGATGGTGTCCAGTCGCGCATCACCAGTCGCTCCAGTGTCGTCCCCCGACCCCGAGCCGGCGGCCCCTCCACTGTCACAGAGGGCCTCTATAGACGTGGCACTCAGAATGCTCGGGTCGCTTAGTAGCGCGCACTGCCGATGCCGTGTATGTATGCCAAGCGTATGGCACCAGTCACTACTGTTTTTGTCCCTAGATGTACTGGCGATGGTGCCACGTGCGGGCACGGCGCTGCGCTCACCAGCCCCCGAAGCGGCAGCCAGGCTTGCCTGCACCGTGCCGACAATGAGTGCCTGACAGCGGGCACGGCAGCCCCAACTCCCACCCTCACGTGCCGAGGCCCACGCACGCTGCAGGAGGGCGTACTCCAGCGCGCCAACCCGCTCGTGCCCAATCGCGGCCTCTAGCGTCTCAAGCACCATCGAAACGAAGGGGTCCAAGTCTGAGCACAGGGATGGAAACTCGACGGGGAACTCCATCTTTCGCTCGCAGCGGCGCCGAGGTAGCCCGGCACCGCTCGTGTTGGGTGGCAACGAGGTGCTGCACGATCGGCCAAAGACAACGGACACACCGTCTTGGTAAGTGACAGCGTCAATGCGGCCGTCCGTGGTCTGGCAGCTGCTCGCATCCTCAGTAGTGTGGGCACCGAGTGGGGTGTAGTGATGGCCAGAGGACGTCCCTATATCGCCTCTCATGCCACCATCATCGCTGCAGTCAAGAAACGCACTTCTCGGCTCCGCTGTGATCTGTGGTAGTGACCCCGATGTGCTGCGTCGTGGCGTCAAGGTGCCATCCGAGCCCGCCAATGAGGCCCGCGCAACATATCTCTCCGAGGCGGAAGGACTGCCCGCACGCACGGACAGCAGGCGAACGGGTTCGTACAGTGTCACCTCACTGTTGTGGGGGTAGTTGCACACCAAAATCGGCTGTGGTATCGACGGCCGCACACAGGGAAGCACCAAAGGGTGGGCCGCGTTGGGGAGCACCGCTAAGACCTCCATTGCCCCCTCCCCGCTCGGCAAGTTGGGGGTACGTAACAGGTAGATGTTCATGTTCTGTGAATCGCTCAGGAAGAGCACCTGTGCACTCAGCAGATGATGCTCTGAAACTGTGAGAGAGAGCGCAGAGTTGCTGCTTGACAGCCGCGGCAGTGACACACGATGGGGCAGCCAGCGCCAGGCCAGTACATCTACATGATATTTTGGCTCCGTGAGGGCGAGGCCAAGCTCGCGCTCCCCGGTCCGAGCAAGAACCACGTCCTGTGATCCACGGACCCGGAACTGCCCGAGCACAACGGCGTCCAGGAGTGCGTTGTGGGTACTCACGTGATGTGTGCCGGGGGACGGTGTGCCGCAGCGAGAGTGCGCGCCGTCTCCCTCTCTCGAGGCCCACATATGCCGCGCCCCAACACAGGGGTCGCGCGGGCTCGACACTGCCGTCGAGGCGGGTGACACAGGCGAACCCACCAAGACGTACACTGGCTTGATCACCAGCGGTGACGCCATCCACCAGGTGTCTGCAGCCGGGTAGTACGTCTCACCATCAAACACGAGCGGGGGCGCGTGACCCCAGCGAGAGGTCTGGCGCCTGCCGTGCACAAAAACACCGCTGGTGCCAGCCGTGATGGTCGTGGGGCTGACGTTGTGCAGCACAAACTGCGAAAAGGCGGCGTCCTTGACAGAGTAGGCTGTGCATAGAGTGCTGGGCTGCGACACTGTGTAGCGGCCAAAGCGGTCCTTCAGCTCCTCCCGATGGAATATGCACAGGTACTCGCTGAAGCACCGCATGGGTGCGTCCCCTGACCTATGGCATTGCTGCTGATGTGGCTTCAGCGCACTCTCGACCCCACCATTGGCACCCTCTCCATCAGGTTCATGTTCACTCAACGCATTCAAGACAGAGGTAAAGTTACCTGGTGACGGCGTCGCTGCGGGTGTCTCTGCGCTGTAAGAGGATGGTGGCGCTGTGCGACCCGGACACCCGCCTGGTGGCACAAATGAAGTCAGGAAGGCCCATAACACATCGCGGTGCGTGGCGGTGAAGCAGGCCTTTCCGTGATGCTTCAGCGTCACATCTCGAGTACCGTTGGGGTGGCACTGACTTACGCCAATCGTATATGCGCTAGTTGGCATGTGCACAAGCACACTTACAGAGAGAGATAGAGAAAATAAAGCGCGTGGGCGGGCAGAGATGGTGCACTGAAGATCCGTTTCACTTTCTCTAGCTATGCTCTTTCTTTGGTCTTGAAGTTTTTCTATTTTCGTTTTAGTATATATATATATATATATAACTGCAACACTCTTGCAGCCAAACTGCTCTCTGTGGTGTAAACGTGCCAAAGCGTAGTGGCTCTATTAAAAAAAAACGAGACACAATGCATAGAGTCGATAAGGTGAAGATCGAATAGGATCGTTGGGAGGTGGAAAAACGAGAAATGGGATTTTACAGGAACCAAACATGTACACGAGAACACACAAAAAGCACACACACAAAGTAGTCTGGTTCTGGTTTTTTTTTTTGAACTAGAGACTGAAACTGAGAACTAATTCCGTAAACCAGTGGTGATGAGACGTTGAGGGGTTCGAGACTACAGAGTGATGCGCAGAGTGTACAGTTGCTTCCGAGTAACAGAGCTCACAGAAGCACAGGTAGTGCGACAGAGAAGGATAAAGATGTAATTTTTAAAAGTTAAAAAGCGGGCAGTATTAACACAAACTAAAGTACAAAGATTGGATGGTGTAGACAAAAACTAAACATATAGAAAAGATGTTCCTTTCAAGATCTATGAGCAAGTACTGAATGAAAGCACTGCTACGTGTGAATGAGATTGTTTAAAGCCTCTGTAAGATGGAATTGATCTGTGTTCAAGTACCACTCGCCGGAACAAGAAACCGGTCCCTCCGTGGTAACGCCTCCATCGGAGTGGTCTTTCCAGATCGTGCTTGAATGCGCGTGATGCGCGAGCCACTTCGAGACTGGCTGTGCCCAGTGAAATGGAATCCACACACTGTCCTCGAACATGGACAGATGGTCACTCAGGACGCACGAGGCATCTAACCACACACGATCCGCAGTGATTCCGGGGCGCAGTGCGCCAGCCTGTGCTGGTGGCGACAGCAACTGGCTCATGTAATCACCAAGTAAGTGATTAGAACTGCGCCTCGACCTGCGCCAATCATCGTAGCCACGCGCACATCCGTGCCGCAGATGGGCATCGATAGATGGTAGAGCTTGGGTGAGCCAGCTATGGCCTGGACTACCGAAGCGGCAGCGCTCCCATGACCCGTTCCAGTGTATGAGCTGCGGCTGCCAAGAGGCACCATCGGCGCACTCTAGCGACGGCGGCCACCTCACAGACGAGGCGGGGAGGCATGACCGGGGGCCAGTGTTCCCGATGATGTGCGTGGGGAGGGGGTTGCGCATGAGAAAGAAGAAGAGATCTGTCTCCTCCACAAACACAGCGTTTAGTAAAGGCAGCAGCTCTCCAACTTCCTTCGATAAGGGATTATGGCAATGACCCAACGAAAGTGGGCATGGCGGCACGTAGTAGTGACAGTGGTGACTGGGATATGTGTGCTGCTGTTGCAGATGTGGAGGACAGCCCCAGGGAGGTGGCGGCGGTGGAGTAGCCAACCACACGGATCTCTCCACCTGTCTGACGTGGGAGAGGCGGTGCTGGCGTGCATCGCGGAGCGACACCCACATGTTGGACCTGTATCTGTGTCGAGCTCCCTCCTCCAGCAGTACCTCCACATCTGGAGGAGAAAAGTTTGTGCCCCTTGGAATCCTCCGCGGTACACCTCTGTTATTAGCGGTATGTGAAACTGCTCGCACTGTAGTACAGTGAAGCACCATGTACTGCAGAAAAAAAAAGAGAGAGGTCTCTGTAATGATATGTTACCACCGAAAACAGCAGAGAGAGAGAGAGACAGACCGTCTATGCTAGAGACCGGGGGGAAGGTGCAAGTGCGAGGATGGGGAGAAATTTATAGAAAGCGAGACAACAAAGAAACATCACAGAAAAAAAATAATTGTCTGAATAGAGAGAGGACTCCACTGCACATAGACACATACGCACATAGTAAATCACCCAATCGTCGGTAGTGATATCAATTATTATTTATGCTCCTCGGCGACACTGTAGTGTGCTCTACTTACTCGGGTTTATGTATGTATTTATATTTAAGTACAACTCCTCGAACCTTGTCGCCGTCATGCCTGTGCCTTCTTCTTTTCTCTCTCTGCTGCCAGCTCGTAAATGGTTGGTACCATAGGAAAGTCGGGGTCTACCTCCTCACTCCGCAGGAATCCCTCCCCATCGGTAACCAGTAGTGAGATAAGGGCGTCACCAGGGATGGTGGGAATCAGTGCTACGTCCCCTTCTGGTACCGCCAGTGGGAGGCGGTGCGTTGGGTGGGCGTTAAGGTGCCCCTCAAGAGAGCCTATGGCCTCCACGTCTGCAGCGCAGGCCGCCAGCAGCGAAGCATCGCCGCCGTGTGGGCACCGGCCCTGCAGCACACTTCGGCGTACAGCGTTGACCAAACGAATGAGATCGTACACTTCCGTCACATCAGCGCGGCTGCGGGTTGTTGCGGGGAGATCGAAGTTGTGGATTGCCTTCATGTGCTTTACGCACTCGTCATGCATTTCGTCGCAGAAGAGGCACAGACACGGCTCCAGCCACCCTTCCTCTTCGTCGTCCATCTCCTCCAACTCCTCCTCTATCGCCGCCTCTGCCACAGTCTTCTCGGGGCCCTCTCCGCTACTGCCGTCCGCCTTGGCATCTGGTAATACACAAAAGCGCTTCAGGGTGGGGATGGTGTCTCGGTTCCAATCACAGTGGTTATTTCGGACAACATGTGCCTCCAGCCCTTCTACGGTGCCAGCAAACCGCTCCTCGCACACCGGGCAGCTCCACGACGCCACAGAGGATGTAGCCCCGTCATTTCCGCCACGCAGGCGGTTGCGGAGTTCACCAAGAAAGCCATCCAGGTCGGCAACGTTGTCGAAGTGTGTGCATCGCACCTTGTGCGTCACAATGAGGTGCTCCATCAGGTCGTCTTGCCCGCACTGAAGCAGATCGCACAGGGGGCAGGGATACCTGTCCATGTGGCGGTGCTGCAGGCGGTGCAGAATGGTCTCGCACGACCTCTTCAGCTCGTTGCTGCCGGATGCCATGTGTCCTTGACTTGACCCTTCTTTCTTCTACTGATATGCGAAGGACTACTGAAGAGAGAAAAATAATAATACAGCAATTGTTGTCCTACACCGATACACGTGGGCAGCGAAGAGGTGAGAGGAGAGGAGGGGGGGAGGGAAGAGGGGTACATACACATGTATCTTCTTATAGGCACACACACACACTCAGATGATAACTGAGGATGATGATTCCTATTGCTTTCAAGAATGTACAATCAAATTCACGCACTAGGTGTTCAGAGGAAAAAGGAAGAGGGGGTGGGGGACCTAGGTGCCAGCCACGATTATAATCATGTAGTTGCACGGTGTACACCAGCAGGCATGATAGAGAATGGCATGTGTGCTGCCTTCTTTGCTCGGTGTCCTCTCCAAACAGAAAACCGCAACAAAACAACACACACGAATCCAGCGATGGTTAGGAGAACAGAGGACACACGCAGCAACATGCTCTAGTCTCTCTCTCTTGCCACTCCAGCATCGTGGGGCTCCACTATCGGTGCAAACACCACTACGCAGTGTCCGCGCGCGGTAACGACATGGACGGACTCAGACTGCGGCTCAGGGCCTCCGTCTCTTTTCTGAGGCTAGCACGCAGCACATCGATCGGCAAGTCCATCTGCTGGTCAAACTTCTCGCGCTCCTCACGGAGGATGCTCCCCTCACGTCCAGAGGGCACAGACGCACGACTGTACGCCCCGCCTCCACTATATGGGCTGCCACCTCCGCGTCCAACAACCCCACCGCTACCATCACCACCACTGCTGACAGCGCTGCTCGTAATGTTCCGCACTCGAGGGGCAGGGGAGGGCGGCCCGTCTCTGGTGTCAGGGAATCCCACATCCCGCGCCCTCGCCAGAGTCGCACTACCCTCATTCCAGGTGCGCACCTGATGATCTACGACATCGCCGCCTGAAGAGACGGCGCGCGGTGGCGAGACCTGGTACGAGTGAGCAATACAAACGGGTTGTTGGGCTGGGACAGCGCTGGCCACATTGCGGTACGCGGTTGGTCGATCCCCACTGCCCTGGCGCTCTTGACTGCCACAGGTGCCGCGGCGCAGGTCGGCGGCGTTGACGCCGCTGTGAGTATCGTAGCGGTGGCCCTGATTGTGTGTGGCGGCGCCGTTAGTTTCTCCCGCCGCGCCGCTACTGCTACGGCGTTCCTCAGAGTATCTCTGCACTCCGTCCATTGGGCTCTTGAATAGCATGCGCGCGCGCTGCTGGTAACTGGGTGGCGTCGTCGCCCGGGGTGAGACAGTGCCGTCGTCAGTATCCCCGTCTGGAGAGATGTAGCCCGCTAAGTAGGGGAGTGCGTCGACCGGCTCCGCGATTTCCGCCGGGCTCTCGTCCACGTCGCGCTGGAAGAGGTACACTTGGCAGTCGTGCACAAGTTGCGAGGAGTGCTTCAGTGGATTCCACATCAACGTGTCGTCGTTGAAGATGACCGCCGCACTGCGGCAAAAAGTTCTTCCGCCCCGATTGAGGTTGAAGGCAGTGAAGGCTGCCGTGGCCTGTGCGAGGAGCTCCGACAAGGCCGGAGCGTGAAGCCCGAAGGTGAAACGCATGTTTACCTTGGCGGTGGTGCAATCGGCCGCCACGCACACAGAGTACTGCATAGTGCCAGCAGCAGAGGAGGGAGGGAGAGAAGGAATAGAAAGGGGCCTTCAAAGACGGACTAACAATGAAGTACGAAGAAATAGAGAAATTACGAACTGTTGTGTATGTGCGCCTATTTGATGTTTGCTGCTTTTGTGTTTTTGTGTGTGTGTGTGTGTGTGTTTTTGATACGCTACTACAGTGTATTCCGCTGTCGCCTGCAGTGGCCTATTGACTTCCTTCAAAGTGAAATAGTGCGTGAGGAGACAAAGAAGGGTAGATAAAAGTGTGAGAAGCTATAGCATCAATACAAAAACCTGTATTCCAAAAATAATACATCATCGTTATCATCATGGCACAAGGAGAAGGAGAGGAAGAAAGAGAGCGGTGCCTCTGCTGTGGCGCTGCAGGGAGCGCTTTTCGAAGACACCCTACAGCATCATTGAAGACTGCACAAGGAACCACAACGAGAACTGCTGAGAAAAGGGGGTAAATAACCTGTACAATTTGTTTTTTGTGTGTGTGTCAAGTGTGAGGAGACACTCTCCTTCCTTGGCTCAAGCAATCCTCCACTCCCGCCTCCCCCCTCAACCACTTCTCACATTTCGATATCCACAAGAATAATAATAAAACTGCGATCGCGCCTAGCACCACTTAACTACACACTAAAACTCGTTACGTGATAAGGACGGAGGTGGAGGGCATTCCATCAAACAGTTGGAACTAATACAGTTGGAGAAAAGGGAATGACAAGCAGTGCACCGCTGGCACATGCCCATGTCTGTGTGGTCATCGACAACACAATATCAGTCCTCTTGTTCATTGTAGAGGTTCAGTCCTCTCCAAGGGCCTCCGTGTCCAGGGCAAGCTCGTGCTGGAGCACTGCCTGGATCCGTTCTATCGCACCCCGCACTGCATCCACATCTGCAGATGCACAGACCTGCGCCGCAATTCCAGCCACAGTACGACGCTGCTCCTCCATGTAGCTAATCTGTGCAGAAAGCACACTCACCAGGAGGTGGTCCAGCTGTACCTCGCGTTGCTGTTCCTCAGTGAGTCCGGTCCTCGGGGAATGTGAAGTCATTATTGTGCTGAGAAGCAGCTTGCGCAGGCTGTTCTGTCTCTTCTCCTCTAGTTGCTGCTGCTTCCCAATGATCTCCAGATCACGTTGGTGCTTTTGTAGAAAAGAGATGTTGTCTCGGAGAGTCTCGATGGAGGCCTGCTGCTCCTTATAAGCAATCTGGTACACTGCTAGTTCCACTTCGTGATTGCTGCTCCGCGCCGTCAGTTCCTTCTCCAACGCTGCCGCATCCGCCTTGGCCGCATCAATCGATCCATGTATAATCGCCAGCTCGGCATCACGGCACGCCTTCTCTGTCTCCACAAAAGTGGAGACCGCCTCTTCCCAGATGATGCGGCGGGTATCCCGCTCTTCTGTCTCTATGGTTAGCATCCTATGCTTCAGGTGCGTCTCCCTCACGGAGGCCAGCACGCCATCATACTTCCACTTCAGGGACTGCACGCGCTGTGTCATTTGCTCGCACGCCGTACTGGCCTCAACGAAACTGCTCTCCAGCGCCTCAACCTCCCTTGTGAGAGTCGCTACGATACTGTTCTTGGACTGCAGGTTCTCCTCCGCCGCTCGAACTTCCGCAATATCATCAGGTGCCAAAACAATTGACGCGCCTGTTCCCACATTGGCGACCCTTCCGGATGTGTCGTCAGCAGAATTCTCGTGGTTGTCATCGCTGTTCGTGCGCCGCATCTGGGGATCAACATAATCGGGGTTCGTAGCGCTGCTCACACCACTCATCTCATCCGACGTCAAAAATCGTGGAGGTGCCGCGGTCACTAAGTTTTGCTCACAAGCCTGCAGTTCGCTATGATGGTTCTCGAGGGTTCTGTAAGCGGAGACCAGCTTCGCAAAAGTCTGGCCGACAGACTGGAGCAGCGTTGACTTCTGCTTCACCTCCGTTCGAGACTTTTCAGAAAAGCGGAGGAATGCATACTTGGCCGAGTTGAGGTCAGATAGGAGCGTCGGCAAGTTAGCAACGACGAGCTCGCCGTAGAACACCAGGCGCTCATCCCGTGAGGTGGGCAGCTCCTCTGAGACGCATCTGAAAGGGGAGGGAGGTAAAGCCATTCTGGTGTACTTGTGTGTGTTTTGTGTATTGAGCGGGGGGTGGAGATGTGCGACTGACAAGGAACCTAACACACGAGTGGGAGTAGAGAATGATGACAATAAGAGTGAATCAATGCATGTGCCAGTGGAACCGCATACGAGAGGGATAAAAAGTGTGCCAGCATATATCTCGTGATGTGTGGGCGTGTTCATGTATAGACAGATAGAGCGGTGTCAGAGCGGTGGATGCCTTGATTACAGAGCAATTAGTAACAATAAAAAACTGTGCGTGCTGCCAGTGCAGAATGACTATTTCCGTTGCTTCTCACAAATGGTAGGGGGGGCGAGTCACATTCATCTACAAAAGCTGCAGCAACGCTTCCACATCAGCAGCGGAGTCTGCCGTCACGTCAGTGCTGAACGCAGCCTTTGCATGGACAGCAAAGTGCATGGGCCTGCCTGAGACTGGGTGTGCAAAGCCCAGCTCGCCCGAATGCAGAAGGTGACGGCGGCACTGCAGCCGCGGCGCGATGCTGTCGGGTCGGAACAGCCGCTCCTCCGCACGCACGCGTGTCAAGTAAGTCTCATCGTCCACTGCAGTCGCGAATCCCTCCACGCCGGGCCTCAGAGAGGTGTACAGTTTGTCCCCAAGTACTGGATAGCCCTGATAGGCACAGTGCAGGCGTATCTGATGTGTGCGCCCGGTCAGAATATCCACGTTCGCAACGGACACGTTGAGGGCCTCGTTCGAAGCGACAACGCGCACGCGGGTGCACGTGGGCTTCCCAAGCGCCACCTCCCCCACCGCCCTAGTGGTCGTGGTGCCATCGCAGCCACCGCTGTAGCAAACCATTTTTAGCCGTTTTAGCTTCTGATGCTCCGGTGCATTGCACAAGTGTGGATCCTCTGCGTATGTCCCGATGCGAGCGGTCACAATGAACTCCGTTCTGACCGGAAGAAAACCCGCCAGCACTGCTGTGTAGGACTTGGTCACGCGCTTATCAGAGGACAGGAGGCGCTCAAACTGCTCCGACGAGAACGCAGGTAAGGTTTTATCCGCTGTTGCTACTCCCAGTGCCTCGTCCACTTTCGCTGTGGAGTCCCGTGACTGGTGCTCGAACTGCTGAGCAATGCACTTGGCCACCTCCGCGCCTTTGCCGAGCACGACCACCCCTGAGGTCTCTTTATCAAGGCGGTGCACTGGTAAGTAACGATACAGCGGCGGCGGCTTCTGTGAGGCCCTCGGCGCTGTGTTGTGCTCCCGCCTCGCGATGTCAGCTGATTCTCCCTCGCTGCGGTCCCTCTTGCGTCCGGGACTCCTGTCCCCTCCTCTCACCGCACCTGCTGAGGATGCATCAGCGCTAGCGCTGGGAGTAGCGATGATGGTGTCGGCATTATAGAATGTAGCGGGGCCACGTCGGTCAAGTATTGAAACGAGCGTGTTCTCGCAGTACCGGCCACCCTCGGAGACTGGAAGATTCCCATTCTTGCTGCACACCACAACCGCATCGTCCTCGTATAGAACAGTAATGTGCGTTTCATCAACTGGTGGCTCCATTACGCGTGGAGGGGCGAAGAGGATGGTATCTCCTTGCTGGAGTGTGTAGGAGCAGTCACACACCTTCTCATTCACACGTAGGTGTCCCGCCTCAATATGGGCACGCCATTGGTCAGGTGATAGGTACGAGAACTGTCGCACTGCGTAGTCGAGGAGACCCTCCGCTTGGTCCCTCTTAGGCCTACTGTAACGAAACACACGAGGCATCCGTGTGAGCACGCGCGATGGTCACGGCAGCAACAAAGCAAAAAAAGAAAAACTCAACGATCTGTACCGCAGTAATGAAGTCCTGCCGTGACCACCTTCCCCGCTACCTCTCCACCCCACCCTCTCTCTCTCGCCTCTTGGTCACCCCACCCTTCTATGATGTAGATACGCGCTGTTATTTCCCCGCCCCCTTTTTTTACTTATTGTAAGGCACCATGAGGCATACGATTAATAAGAGAGCCACACACGAAGCAAAGGAGAAAGAGAGCAAAGAGGCAATGCGAGGAACCATAATGTCATAGCACCAGCGGTACGTTCACAATGCACAAAGTGGTATCGCCGGAAGGTCATAGGCGGCGCAGCAAAAAGGGGAAAAAATAGAGTCATCAAATTCAGCACAGAATTAACACGTGAAGTTGAAAAGGTGTGTACTTGCGCAGTCACCACCACAGAGGGACAGAGAATTGAAGTTATAAAACAAAATGAAGCATCAGTAGTAGGAAGGGAGGGGGGATGGTGAGGAAAGTGAGGGAAGGGGAGGGTGGGAACGAGTGTAGAGGCTCCTCCATGAAGCAGCACACGCGAGAGCGTGAATATATCACAGAAACCATACAAATATATACGTGTGGTTGTGCCTATTTTTCTTTTAATGCTGTTGCTAATGTTTCTCTCGCTCCAATATGTCAACTGACGACCTCTTGGTGCGGCAATGGGGGCCTGCGCAGGCGCATGTTTGAGCGACCATCGGTGGTGCTGACACTGCCAAGATGCGAGGCGCGAAGGCTATCCATCGGATCACTGTAGCGAGCACTCCTCTCAGCCCCTCTCTCCTTGCTGTGGCCTACCCGAGGCAGGAGGAGAAGCCGCGATGTGCCCTTCACAGGTGGGAACAGCTGCTTCACCAACTCCGCGTCCTCCGGGTCCAGCTCTATAAACTCCAAGATGGCTGGATCTAATGACACATTGGGGACAACGGTATGAGAGTCCGTGAAATTGGTCGTGGCCGCTCCTCCATTCATCACGACCCTGTGACGGCTCTCCGCTGACACCACATTGCTCGTATCAGCAGCGCCACCAGTAGTAGCAGAAACAGCAACCTCCAGCTGGTCCAGATGGGGTGACCGCACATCGGTTGGCGCTTCGGGATGATGAGACGGACCGGCGCCATCGGCATCGACGTCGGTACTGCCGAGGTTGCTGGCGTCAAGTCGATGATCCAGAGGCCCTACTACGTCGCTCTGTGTCACGGGCATGGGAAGCGACGACGCGCTGAAGGTGTCGGTATGGGTAGTGGAGCCACCGCCGGAGCTCAGGATTGCATAACGACGCCACTCCGCCGATTCCATCGCACTGTGCTCATCTGACCGCATATCACTGCAAGCGGACGCGTCCACAGGAATGGTAGCGTCGATGCTATCGGTGTCCCGCACTGCGTTCGCGTAAGTGGGCTTCTGTGAGATGTCGGTGCTGAGCATAGGTGCGTTATTCGTCGTAAAGAGCTCCTTCTCTGGGGGCGTCAGCCTCCCAGCCATGGCGACAATCACACCCCTGTCCACAAGCGCAGCGTCGGGGCCGCTCACATCAGCAACCGTATTAGTGGCTTCGCTTACGATGTTCTCCTCCGCCACCCTCGTGGGGGAGTATGGTGTGGGAGGAAGTGTGCTCGTAAATCTGCTGCGATTCAGGGATGCGGCACGGCTCGTCTTTTCAACATTGCAAATACTGTCCAGAGATTCACCAGCTTCACGGGCGGAAATCGCAGCATCGCCCTCCGCGTCCGCCCTTGGCGGAGATGCCATAGTCACAGCTCGGGGATTCTTTGTGACACCCCTGCGCTGCTCACTCGCATTGGCGTTGGCGATGTGATCAGAGTGGATCTCACCAGAGTGCGCGTGCGAGTCGCTGCTGCTGGTGACCCTCAAGGAGTCCGCGGTGCCCGCTGGAATAACCTCGCTACTAGACAAGACTGGCAGCTGAAAGTACTTTGGATCAATCAGCTGCCGTGACACCTCCGCCCCGCGCGACCGCAGCCAACGAAGCCAGCGCTCCTTAGCATCAGGCGACCTGGCCAGGGCCTCAATGCAGAGTCGCACGCCAGAGACGGTGACGCCAGTGGCGATGGTCACGACGGCCGGTTGTATGGAGGCCATGCACTCGTATTCAGTGGAGTTGACGCCAGTGAGGGTAGTAGAGAACGCCAAGATACTGTTGCTAGATCCAAAGCAGTACACTTTTGTCTTGCGCAGGTCCAGTGAGACGCAGGCGGGGCCGCTGCCCATGAGGTGCTTCAGCCTGTGCACAAAGCACGTTCGGTGCCGCGAGAGGTATATCAGTTGTGGGACCGACAGCAACTCCCTACCATCAGCGGGGCGGCGCTTGCGGGAGTGCCTGGAGGGGACGAGGAAATAGCGATGATACCGATCGTTGGACCCATACGGACGCAGCCACAGCACCCCGCCAGAGGGCAGCGCGGTTAATGTGTGGCTGCTGGGGTCCGCCAACAATTCGTCGGGTATGGGGGAAAAGGAAGCCAGCGCCGTGGCTGCGGTCGCGGATCCGGCTCCAGCAGTGGCAGAGATCGCTGGAGAAGAGGAGGAGTGATCAGTAGGTAGAGGCACGGAGACGAGCGACGCTGCTAAGATTTCGGGTAGCGGAGTTGGACAAGGCGTCTGCTCCCGTGTGGAGTTCAGAGTGGTCAGGGCAACAGACGATGTGGCGGTGTGATGTGGCACCACTAACGCACTTGCCGAGTGATCACCACCAATGCACTGCATTTGGTGCTGCAGGAGTATCTGCTGTCGCTTCGAGTGTAGCCGATATAGCGTTGACGTACGCATCTGTGCCTCCACTGCATCGGCGTCGTCTGGAGAGCAGAAGGCTACATATAGCTTAACGCCGCCGTCCAGTTCCAGGATGATACCGACGGTGCCCCAGAGAACGTACCGCCACCGCGGGGAGTGTGCTGCTGGGATGCCGGCGCGGCCATCTAGCATACCACTACCACTAAAGACCAACTCCACCGGCGCTGAGAAGCAGTGCCGCTGTACAGCGCGGATATCACTCATATGAACTCTCCAGCTGCGGCGACGCGGGGCCCGCACACCGTCAAAGTGGAGGGTATGTGTGCCGGTCGGGTTCGGGTAGTCCGCTGCGGACGCCGCCACAGCCATGGAAGGCCCCTGGTTGCAGTAGAAGTAGTCCGATGGATACGCAACGCTGTCCATGTCTGTTATCGTAAAGACTCCCGACTCTGTACCCAAGAACAGCTTGCGGAAGCACAACCACGTACCCCACCCGGCGGAGAAAGGTGCCTCCCCCACCGGTTCCCCGCCCTTACGTACGCTGGCAGCCATGTAGTGCCGAGATGGGTTCCACTGAAGCACCTCCATGACGTTCCTATCCTTTGGTGCCTCTGCAAACTGCACACGACGTGGTGCCACTATCGCCTCCTCGGATTGGTAGTGCACTCCAGTCATATATAGCGAAATAAGGGGGCCTATTGTCAACAAAACAGTAACTGTCTCACTGCTGCAGGCGTTGTATTAACTTAGAGGTGCACTGTGTTTGTGTGTATGTGTATGGGAGCGGAGCAAAGAGTAATTCAAAAGCAAAAACAATGGAGGTAGGAATCACTACAGTAGCTATGAAAGAGAAGAATATCAATAAAGGAGAAAAGAAGTCACGCCACACCGCTAACACTAATCAAAACACACACACACACACACACACACACGGAAAACCGTACGAACTTGGGTGACTACGATCACCTTGTGCTTTTCTCTTTTTTTCTCGTATCGTGATCCTGTATTGATGCTTATCCAATTCTAGTTATATCTATATGTTTGTATATATATATATATATATATACAGAAGTAAGCGTGTAGCTGCTCACTGCTTGCAACCACCACCTTTGAGAAATATGTATATATATATATATATATATATAAGCAGCACTTAAAGAGAATTGTAAAAAAAAAAGTAGCAGCGCGAAAGTAGAGCGTTCATTGACAAGAGCACCCCCCCCCCCAGCTAGTGGGCAAAAAGTATGTGGACTGCACATGTATGTTCTCTCTTCTTCTTCTTTTCTTTCGGCATCCCCTCTCACATAGCGTGTGTGTGTGTGTGTGTGTGTTTTCATGTGTACATGTAAGTCATACTCATTACGTCCTGCGTATTGGTACGTAGTAACATGTATCATGGAGGGAAGTAGCGTCGCAGTCATTATGATTTTTTTTTAAGAAGTCACTCAATACAATGAAAAAAAAGGTTGGTACAACATTCAAAAGATCACCCACACTACTATAATACGTCCCGCGTTGCCTTCCACACCAGCACGACTCCCAAACCTCTCACTCCGCCCTCCACTCCCCTCCCCCTCCACCCAGCCTCTCTATCCTTCACTTTAAAAGCAACTCCGCATGATTGTTCTGATGATTCTGGCGCTTTATGCACTAATATAAAGGCTGAGAGGTGCAGTAGCAGACACGAGCGAATACTCACACACTCGTGCTCCGATAAAAACAGAAGGATAGAGTACTATAAATGGAAAAGTAAGAAAAAAACGAGCCTTTGGATCACAAAAAACAACATACACACACTCATTGTTGCCTTCGCTCAGTCACGTACGACACAATATACAACAAGTATTCTATTCTCACCCAGTACATATACAATACAACGGCTGGAGAGAGAAATACTAAAAATAAACACGAGGCAACACAAGGATAGGGGAAGGTAAACTATGTGTGTGCGTGTATTTGTGTGGGGATGGCATGAGATCCTCAAAAAAAAAAAAACACAAAAGGGACAGAGAGCCCGCAGATTCACACAGAGGTTCACACGCGTACAAAACATCAGTGGGGCCAGCTCACTTTATGAGCTTCCAAAAGAGCCGCACATGTACAGAGAGTACTTAAAAACGCATGCACATGCTTTAACATATTTTTTGTTTATATATGCGCGTGTGTGCTGTGTTAACCTGCAGACTAATAGCACCAACAACAGCCTACTACAGTTCAGGTGCGAGCGGCATCGTCTTGAGGTCAGGAGACACTTCGAAGTGGGTGCCAGTCTTGGCACGCACCTCCTCGACGGTGACTCCGTCTGCCACTTCTGTGAGCACCATGCGCCTCAGGCCGCTTCCCTTTTCAACGAACTGAAATACGGCAAGCTCAGTAACGACCATGTTGACACAGCTGGAGCCGGTGAGTGGGGCAGTACAGTGCTCCACAATGCGTGGCCGCCCATTCGTCTCCGTGTGCGTCATTAAGGCGATGATCTCACACCCACTCACCACCAGGTCCATCGCACCACCCATACCCCTTAGCATCTTACCAGGTACATACCACGAGGCAATGTCACCGTTGGCAGACACCTGCAGAGCGCCAAGCATCGTCAGGTCCATGTGACCGCCACGAATCATACCAAACGACTCCACGCTGTCGAATAAGGAAGCACCATTGTCGCTCACAGTGATAGTCTGCTTGCTTGCATTGGTGACGTCTGGGTCGACTTCCTCAGGCAGTGGATAGGGTCCAATGCCAAGCAGACCATTCTCAGACTGGAGGGTTACGTCGATTGAGGCGGGAAGGTACGAAGCCACAAGTGAGGGCACACCGATGCCAAGGTTGAGGTTCATGCCATCCTTGATCTCCAGCACGGCACGCCGAGCAATGTTGTTGCGAGACACGTCCGCATTCTTCCCTCCAACCAACTTTTTCTCGCCGGGATGGCGCACCACTACGCTTTCCGCCAGCTTCATTGGCTTCTCAGGGCACACCAGACGGTCCACGTACACACCGGAGAGATGCACCTCGTTGGGGTCCAGCTGGCCAGCCTCGACGATCTCCTCCACCTCCGCGATGCACACCTTCGCACACTTAGCGGAGGCAATGTTGAAGTTCCGCGTGGTCCCGCGGAACACGAGGTTGCCCCGCGTGTCCGCCTTCCACGCACGCACAAACGCAAAGTCGGCGTGCAGGGCGGTCTCCAGCGTGCACCAGCGTCCGTTGAACATGCGCGTCTCGCGCGGCTCGCTGTACTTGACGGCATGCATCTTCCCATCCGCAGAGAAGCGTGTTGGAAGCCCGCCTTCTGATACCGCAGTACCATACCCAGTGGGGGTGTAGAAGGCCGGGAGCCCAGCGCCAGCAGCGCGCAGGCGATCGATGAGAGTTCCCATAGGGCAGAACTCCACCTCTATTTCTCCTGTGAACAGCTTCTTACCAAAGACTGGGTTCTCTCCAACATAGGTGGTGATGGCCTTTGCGATTTGTCCATCTTGTGCGAGTGGCCCAAACATGCAGTCAGTACCGGACATGGTGCCGCCGATCACCGTGAGCCCCGAGGCTTTCTGCTTGTTCAGTGCGTCAAAGAGTGCGAGCGGGACGCCACAGAGGCCAAACCCGCCAGCGGCGATGCTCGCGCCATTGGGGATATCCCTGACCGCCTCACTGGCAGAGAGAACTACCGGCTTGAGGAGTTGGCGACAGCGGGATAGCATGTGGTGCTGTGGTTGCTGCTGTGTACCGTAAGTAAATAAATAAGGCACACTAGTATGAATGCTCCTTGTGCCGAACCAACAGTGTTTCTTAGTGGGTATTTGCTCGTGTTCACCCGTGCGTGTGTGTGTGTGTGTAAGTAGGATGCAAGTGGGGACGTGGGGAGGGAAGAGAGTAGCACAGATGGGCGTGTTGAATCGCTCATATGCAATCCATTTGCGCAAGTGTGATGTGATGTACTGTTCATGTTTTGATTTGTTTTCTTGTGATAGCCTTAGCCCAACACTACAGGGAATAGCTGCTTATCAAGTGCTGCGTTTGACATCACAAGTTGCCAGTTGCTACCCACGTCCATCTGCGCTGCAGCAACATAATGGGAGGGGGCAAGGAGTGGGGAGAAGAGAAAAATAATAAAGAAACTACCATCAACAACTGAAATACACACATTTGAATTTCTCTTATGTATTTGCTTTGCTTCATTGTGACAACTTCATACGTTGAAATTCCACGGTATAACTTGTGCCGTCAATAGACAGTAAATTAGCGCCGAGACTCAACTATATTTTACTTGAAACGCATGTACATGGCCCCACAGATCATTGCAGACCCTCACGTGGTATCCAGATGACGTTCATCCACACACACACGATATCGATAAAGGTGCTACCACACCCGCACGCGCACACACACACAGAGTACGGTAAAGCTCATCATACATACTATCATTGAAAAGCAAGAAGAAAAAAGTGAAAGTACGCAAAAGGAAAATAATCCCAAAAAAACCGTTTCGATATTGTGTATGAAGGAAGCAAGTGTTCCCGCACACACACATACATACATATTAGTCCGTCGGTATGATGTCTGTGCATCAGTTCAATTGCAGGAGCACTAAGCATAAGGCAAAGCACACCATCACCCGTTCGTAATATCAACAAAACAAGTAAACCATCAAAGATACCACAGCTCACAGCCTCCCCTGGAAAGACAACAGTCAGCCTGTATCATGAGAGAAAAGAACATTTAAAAAAAGGCCACGACAAAAAACGATACACGCAGCCGATAAGATAGAGAAATGAGGAATCAGCGTTTTGTGATAGTCAGCATCCTACTCTGCGCTTCGTGGCGCCCTGTAGTGTGCTTCTTTTATTTTTTTTTTCTGCAGCAACAGTCCGACAGAGGACTCCTCGCCACATAATTCGAGCCAGCGTACCACTTCCCGGTAGGGGGTGGAGGTGGGGAGTGCGTGTACCAACCTCTCGTAGTGGATGGAGGAAAAGGTGGGGAAAGTGAATAAGGAGACAGCAATACCGTACCGGGAGCAGATGGTACCAAGTATGGTGGCTTGTATAGTGTGGGCATGTGTACATCTGTCTCTCCCTCTCACCGCCAACACACAATTCCTATTGCGCCGACTTCCTCCCCCCTCCCTACCCATCTCCGCCAACACATGAGAAAAAAAAATGTCAATGTGTCAACAACCTACAACAATAGGCGCCGCTACAGGCTAGGGGCCAGTGGCATCGTCTGCAGGTCCGGCGACACCTGAAATTTTGCCTCCGTCTTGCTCTTCAGCTCCTCCACCGTCACCCCCTCGGCGAGCTCGATGAGCACCATCTTGTTCACACCGCTCGTCGACTTCTCATAGCGAAACGTCGCCAGCTTCGTGATGAGCACATCCACCACCCCTCTGCCGGTAAGTGGCAGCTCGCATGAGTCTACGACGCGTGACTTTCCTGACTTATCGGTGTGCTCCATAAGCACAATGGTGCGGCACCCACTCATCACCAGGTCCATCGCACCACCCATACCAGAGAGGAACTTACCAGGGACACACCACGAGGCAATGTCACCGTTGGCAGACACCTGCAGGGCGCCAAGCATCGTCAGGTCCATGTGACCGCCACGAATCATACCAAACGACTCCACGCTGTCGAATAATGAGGCACCATTTTTCGAAGTGTTGACTGTCTGCTTACCAGCGTTCGTGAGATCTAGATCGACCTCCTCCGGCAGTGGATGCGGTCCAATGCCAAGCAGACCATTCTCTGCCTGCAGCATCACATCCATATCGCTGGGAATGTAGCTCGCCACTATGTTAGGTAACCCAACACCGAGGTTGAGGATCATGCCATCCTTGATCTCCAGCACGGCACGCCGAGCAATGTTGTTGCGTGTCTCCGATGCCAGCTTCCCCTTCATCTCCTTGGCCGCGTTCCCTTCCTTGGAGCGCGTCACTAGGAACTCCACCTCCTTATGGAACGGTTTAGGGCACACCAGACGGTCCACGTACACACCGGAGAGATGCACCTCGTTGGGGTCCAGCTGGCCAGCCTCGACGATCTCCTCCACCTCCGCGATGCACACCTTCGCACACTTAGCGGAGGCAATGTTGAAGTTCCGCGTGGTCCCGCGGAACACGAGGTTGCCCCGCGTGTCCGCCTTCCACGCACGCACAAACGCAAAGTCGGCGTGCAGGGCGGTCTCCAGCGTGCACCAGCGTCCGTTGAACATGCGCGTCTCGCGCGGCTCGCTGTACTTGACCACAGCGCCAGACCCACCAGGTGCGTAGCGCACTGGTAGTTTTCCATCGGCCACATCGGTACCGTATCCAGTGGGGGTGTAGAAGGCCGGGAGCCCAGCGCCAGCAGCGCGCAGGCGATCGATGAGAGTTCCCATAGGGCAGAACTCCACCTCGATGTCGCCACGCATGATACTGCTGGATACCACCTTGTTCTCTCCAACATAGGTGGTGATGAATTTCTTCATTTGACCAGCCTCCACCAGCGGCCCCGTGCCTCCTTCACCAGGCCCAGCAACGGTGCCCATGATGATGGTCAACTCCTTGGTACCACGCGTGTGCATGCCGCGAAGGAGCTCAAAGGGGAACCCGCAAAGGCCGAAACCGCCGCAGGCAATGACGGCTCCGCTGTTGACATCCTGGATTGCCTCCTTGATGCCCATGATGACTGGTTTGCAGAGTAAAACGCTTCGGCGCAGCATTGGAGCAATCACTCTAACCCTATCTTTCAATGAACAGTAATTGTGGGTGCTATAATCAAAAGTTGTTTATGTACTCACTAACTAGCGCAGGTTATTGTGAATTCTTCTTTTTTTTTCGTGTGTGTGTGTGTGTGTCAGCAGAAAGGAGGTAAGGGAGTAGAGATCGTTTTTGTCGCCCGCTCTTGTTGTTCAACCACAGCGGTGGGAGAGAAACAGCGCTTAGCGGCGCCGTACCCACTCGTCAATCACTAAAAGAAAAAGTGAGGGTACAGACCCCACTCCGCAAATCAACTGTACCATTCTACACACTTAGCAATCTATTTCTCTATATCTTCCCTTCGTCTCTCTCTCTCTCTCACTCAGTCATTCTAGTGTTAAAGAACGCGCTCCAGTGCACATGCAGACATACATGCCCATTAGCATTCCTGTACAGCGCAACTGCTTACATGAATGGGTGCAAAAGGTTGTCTGGCGCCATCATTTTCCTCCCCTTCACCACACAATAATAAGTTCTGCTCTTTTCGACAACAGAAAGTTGGTAAGGCGGGGGAAAAAGCAGAACTCTAAGAAACAGAAGGTTAAAAAAATACTCTAGTGAACACAAAAACAAGGATATACAATCTGAGCAACGCGCTAGCCTCCCGCGAACACGGTAAGCAGCGAGGGGAGGAGGGAAGGGGAGGAAGCAGGAAGAGGACGAAGGAAGCCTACGGCACTTATATCAAAATATGCGGTTTCGGTGGGGCAACATCTAGCGAAGTGGCGCGACTACATAGTGGTGGTTTCCTCAACCTTGAGCTGGGATTCCACTGCGGCCGCTGAGGGGCTGCCGTGAGAACCGCACGGCTCACAATAGGCCTCCGCCGCATCGTGACAGATTTGATTGTGTTTTGGGGCGGCTGTGAGGGAGCGGGTGCATCACGCGCCGCGGCAGCGAGAGACCGCGCAGTGGCGACAGTCTTTGTGTAGTCGTGCGGCACCTTCACATGCGTGGTCTGGTGGCGGCACACGCAGCAGTGGTACCTCCCACGCGCCAACGCCCCCGTGCGACGGGAGACGTACACATCATTGGAGCGGCACACGTGCCCGCAATGAGTGCACACAAAATGGTCATTCGCATTCCAAGAGACCTGGCGCGGGAGCAGCTTCTCAAAGCACACCCCGCTCACCACCATGCCAACCACTACACGAGGTGACTCACGCGGAGGAGCGCTATCCAGTGCACTGCTTGTCGTTGCATGGTCGCCCTCGGCCCCTGTGTCATTGTCGCTCCACGAAGGCACGAAGAACAGCACGCACCCCCGCCACAGTCCCTCCAGGGCCAGCCAGCGAAAATTATCTAAGCAGGCCGCAGTGCTACTGCGAAGAAATGTGGCCCCCTCGCCGGACTCATCACCGCCAACATAAAGGCTCAACTTCAGTATAGCGCGGTCCTGGTCAAAGCGGACATCCACAAAGGGCTGCGTGCTGGCAGCCCGGGAGCCCCCGCGACTTCGATCTGCACTGAGCTCCGCCGACATGGAGACATCTGCGTCGGTGGTGTTGTTGTCGTTGTGGTCCGAGTCTGCAGAAGCGCTGCTGCCGCCCTCTGCAGCGGCATCCCTGTGCCCAGTGGGAAACGCTCTGTTCGATAGCGGCAAATGTTCTCCCTCATCGGCATCGTCGTCTACAGTGCCGCCAACCTCCTGCCAAAACAGTCGCCGGACGAGCTCACGTCTTTTCACGTCCTGCGCGTGCTGGCCGATCGCCTGTTCGATCCCTGCCATGCTGGGGACAACGTAGCGGCCCGTGAGGAGAGCCTCGGCAGCCACCACGCCCGTGCCGCCGTCCCGGTGCCTCCACACACTGTTGAGATAGGGCCGGCCTTGCTCGAAGAAGCGCTGCAGCTGCCACTCGCACCAGCGCCCATACGCGTGACGCTGCCGGAGCCTCCGGAGGCCGCCGTAGCGACTGTCAGGCCTCTCACCTCCCAGTAGCGGTTGCACAGTCTCGCGGTGAGCATCGATATAGCGCTTGCTGGTCGGCTGTGCCGTGGTGTTGGGTGCGGACTCATGCCGCGAGGTGGCTGCAACGCCGCTGAAGGGCATACTGGAGGAGAGGCGGGCCACACGACCTCTGCTACGCGAGCACAGCTGCCTCCACGCACGGGCATGCCTCCGTGGGTCGGAGTAGAAATTCCTGCAGGTGCGGACGGGGCTCTCCGGTGTCTCCAGGTGAATCCCAGCGGCAGCCGCCCACGCTAGCACGCGCTTGCCGAGTGTGGACATCCCCACCTCCCCTTCGCTGTCGTAGAGACGTGAGAGGAGGGCCCTGGTCGACGCCTGTGTGATGGTGCCACTGTGCAATTTGTGTGTCGTTTTCCTCCTCGCGGCGGTTGTGGGCTTGGTGTCCTGTGTGGAGGGGGCCGATGGCTTCGTGGGTGAGGTGCGGTCCATCTTCGTCTGGTGGTCGTGATGGCCGGAGGCGGGCAGATGGGAACCCAGCGCGCTCGCTGTCAGCGTATAGAAGCGGTTGGGTAAACTGGACTCTAATTCAGATCCGCGCGGGGTGGCAGGGAGCGAGGAGATGGGTGTGCGCTGCGACGGAGAGGCTGCGGGCTGGACTGAGGCAGGAAGCGAGGAGGTGGGCCGGGGTGGGCTCTGGCGTATCGTGCCGGGTCGCTGTCGTTGCGAGCTGCCCTTGCCCGAAGCTACTGCCGCTGCGCTCTGCTGCCTCCTGCCGTTTGTGAGGCCACCCTTGCCGGCCCCTGGTGCCTCCGGTTTGGTGGCGTTCCCCGACGGTAGTGGCGGCTGTGGTCGCCTCGGCCGGGTGCGAGGCCTCAGGCGTGGCTTCATAGACGTCGCTGTAGGACCGCGCGGTGGAGGATGCGGGGCCATGCGTGAATTAATCGGACTTACCCATGGAGTCCGGTGAGTGGCATGGCCATCGCTGAAGCCGAAAATAAGCTTGTGGAGTGCGTCCAAGCGCGCCTGCTCAGATATCATCGCAGTACTGGTATGGGGTATAGATTCGGGAGACTGCCAATGGGAGAGGAAGATGGGAGGGGAGAGAACCCCAAATCCAGCTCTTAGGGTACCGACAGCATACAGTGATAAAGTGATGAAGAGAATGTTGAGGAGAGAGAAAGGAAGTAAACGGCTGGCAAAATAACGCTGTGTAGGATTAACGATGCACATGATGAACGTACTGCATGTTCCCACGACAGCTACGCAGGACACAAACAAGAGGGGTGGAGAGAAGAGCAGTACTACTCGTAAGGAGAGAGGTCTTGTCGACAAAAAAAGGGGGCTAAAAAGCACAATCTATAGAAGTGTGTTAAACAATGGGAAAAAAAGAGTTGGCCTCTTGCTCACAAGCTCTCTCTCTCTCACGCAAACATTAATGAAGCAACGGTGCTTCCCTGAGTACATCAGTGTCGAACGTGAGTAAAAAAAAGAGATTCACAAAAAAAATGCCAGGACACATGTATGGAGAATACATCTCAAAACATCATACACACACATAGTGAAGTGTAGCAAAATCGGCTTGACCACTTTTTTTCTTCGCTATCCCTCACTGTCTCTACAAAAACATAACAAAGACACACACATAGTGACAACAAACCCCTCGCATAGAGCAGAGTGGCACCCCCTTTTTTGAAAGCATGCTGTATGTGCGTGCCATATGTGCCATGTGTAGCACCCCGCCCCCAACTCGCGTGAGAGGTTTCTATCAGCGTGTCGGATGGGCTGTTTTCTATTTCCTCCCTCCGTTCCAGTATCCAGTGCTGACATAAAGGAATAATATAAATATATCGTCGGTATCTAAGCACGACGAAGCACATGGGGTAGGGGGTGAGGGAAGGAAGAAGTGAAATGAGAATATGTGCCTGTTGGTCCGACACACACACACGCACACACACACACACACAGACACTATTCACTGGCCCTTAAATCTATGCTCCGGTCAGGCGGAAGTAAACGTAGTTCTTATCCAAAGGGCGTGGCCCCTGCGCACTAGTGGCCGTGCCAGCGGCGCCGTCCACACGCATCCAGGTGTTCAGAAGCAGGCTGATCAGATCCCGCACAGGCGGGCATGTGGCACGGTCGCGCAATGAGCACATCTCTGCCTGTAGCTTCTCGACATTAATTTGCCCGGCGGCGTGGGTACGGTACAGCTGCACGAGCTGTTCCAGCTCCTTCGGGTTCATGAAGCCGGGGATTCGGATACTGAGCTCGCCGCTGGGGCCGCCCTGAAGGCCATCCACGTACCGCCTCAGGACTATGTAGTGCGGTGTGGTAATGTCCAAAGGGACGTGGTTACTCTGCACCACCCGTTCCACGGCGCGGTCCACCGACGCCGTGGTGCCAGCGCCACTGCTCACCGCTGGGTCCACGCTCAGTCCCCCATCCTGGACGGCCACGCCCCAGACCGCCGCGCCCAGTGCCGGCACCTCCACCTTCTGCTGGAAGGCAACGCGGCCGTAGGCATCCACCAGGCTGACCTCCACGCGGTGGGGCTGCGACCCAGCCACGCGGGCTACCACGTCGCAGCGGCCTGTGTCACCGCCCGCGGCGCCATCCACGCCACAGACGATGCGGTACGCTGGCGCGCACACCAGCCGCACCTGCATGTCTGCGCCGGTTCGCTGCAGGGACACGTCCAGATACGGCATTGGCGCCTGGGCCACCGGAGATGTAGGGGAAGCGAAGGAAGGAGCCGGGGTGGCCGTGGCGGGATACTGGCGCTCCTGCTCAGTGGGAGGTGGTGCCTGCTGCACAGGCGCCGTCAGCTGGGGCGATGAGAGGGCGCTCGGCTGTGGGAACGGTGCTGGCTGAAGTGGTGGCTGCACAAGTTGCTCGCCCAGCACCGTCACGGTTATATCCGCTTTTTGTGCACCAGTGACCGGGTCCTGTGCAATGAGACGCACAAAGTGGGGCTGCTGATCACCACTTATCGCCCCTTCCGCCGGGAGTCGGCCCCGCTGCTGGACGACAACACCAGGCTGGTTGTCAATAAAAGCGGTGAGGCGGTACTGAGGGTGCTCAGTATAAATGTTTGTGAGGAAGCCGTTGCCGCAGGTGAAATGCAGATGCTCCTTGACACCGCCCGCCGCCTGCGTCAGCGCGTGGTGAAGCATATTCACGAGCAACGGCACCAGCCGCTGGCCTGAGGGCGTGTACTCAGCTGTGCTCGCAGCGCTGAGCTCAGCAGCGGTGCGCTGCAGGTCCATGTTCTGACGCTGCACCGTATCCAGGACGCGCGAGACGAGCAGGGTGTCCCCGTTGCTGATCGGGCTGCCAGCAGTGACACCGCCCCCAGGGGCCATCCCTCCAGGCACTCCTCCCGCCACAAGCTGTTGTGACTGCTGAGGGCCAAGGCGTACTGCGCACGCAGCCATCGACCGCCCATTCTTGGAGTTCACCGCGGTGAGAGTGACACCGCCATTGGGTGGAACCTGCACAGAGGTGTTCGCGGCGATGAGACAGGGCGGCTGGCTCTGCACGGTGGCGGTGAGGTTGTAGCCGGCGCATTGTATTGCCTGCAGAGCATCGTTTTGTGCGAGGAACGTGATGGTAGGTGGGGCCTTGAAGAGTGTGTCCATTACGAAGGTCACGACCGCGGACGCGTTGGTGTTGGGTGCCCGCACTTGCTGCATCAGTCTCCGCGCCTCGTCCATGTTGGGGGCTTGCAGTGCCTGCGCCAGTGTTGCCAGCCACTGCTCCTCCGGCTTCACTCCCGGGGACGCAGGGGTGCCGGCAACCGAGGCAGGGGTGTATGTACTGGGCCTGGCGCCAATATCCAACGCCACACTCGAGGCCGAACCGTCCATGTGGGTCTGGTCAGCAGTAACGCGCTGTAGCATGCCGCGGTTCACACGCGCCCCGCCAGTGCCGCCGGACTTGGTCGAGCCTATCGTCAGGGTGGTGCGCTCGTTTCCGAAGACGGTCATCCCGGTAGCGTCTTCGGTGAGGCGCAGAGTTATGGGGGGAGCCTGCATGGAAGGGGTGAAGGAGGTCTGCCGCAAAATGATCTTGCCGGCTGTGTCGCTGATGGCAATGCGGACACGCTGGGAGTAACGGTTTGTAAGCGGCAAAGTGGCCGACCCAAGTCCCGTGACCGTTGCGCCGTTGTCGGCGGTGAGTTGCACCTGAAAGCCCTTGGCGGTCACCACGTAAGAAGGCATACCCCCTGCAGGGTTGGTGTTCATCCGGGTCTCGATCTCAGGGATCGCTGAAGCGACAGGGGCTCCACCCGTCCCCGCTGGCGCCGGCTGCGGTGCCACCGCTGGAGTGGTGGCGGCGGCAGCGGGGGGCGTAGCGGTGGGTGCCACCGGGACACTCGCCACCGCAGGCAAATGCAGGCGGAAGGGTCCGCCAGCCACTGGCACCGCCACCACCTCCGCCTCGGTGAGTGCAATGAGCTGTCCAGTCGTCGTGCACTGCAGCACCGCCTTCTCATTCACCCCCGGCACCGTCTCCAGGACAAAGGTGGCCGGGGCGGACGCAACATCCGCTACAGACTGAACGGATGGCAGAACAGCGCCGCGCGGGGTTCGGATGAGGGAGCGTGCACCGTCTCTGCCATCACCGACACCAGGCCACAAGGAGAGCGCCGGGGAGGGCACACTAACTACCAGTGAGCACTCGCTAGCACTCAGAGGGATTGAAAACCACCCGGCAGAAGGTCGCTGAGGCTTGCCGTCCACCACAATGTACACACTATCAGGCGGGGCATTGTCAGGAGCACGCATGCGGATGTAGCTCCTTCCCTCACTCCCATTGAATGTCATGCGACAGTAGTGTTTCGTCGTGTCCGTCTTCAAGATGGCGGTCAGGTTGTAAGTGCGGCCATCACCAGGAACCGCCAACGCCACCTTATTGGCAGTACTGAGAGCCACTGGGCGCGCGAGACCGCCATCCACCCCCAGTTCGCACGACAGCTCAGCACCCTTTCCACCCTGCAACTGCTCAATCACCAAGTTGGAGCCGGCGATAGAGAGGGCAAGAGAGGTTGGAGCCTTCTTGCTGATTCCACTGTGGCCATGATTGATCACATCCTCGAGGCGGTGCTCGCCGCGGAAGGGGTATGCGGCATCGCTCATCTTCGACCCCACCGGGACTAGACGGGCCCCACTGCGAGTGGGCATATCACCTGTTCAGCTCACTTACGTTTTCGCACTCACACGCACAACCACACGCCAGCGCTGCAGCGAATGTTCTCCCTTTCTAAATACTCACAATATATGTGTATGTATAAAGTGCCTATGCGGGGGTTCTTTACAGGAGAGTGTGGCGTGTCTTCGTATTTACTGTTCTTTTATCTATGTCTAAGTACAGGAAACAACAACTACTCTGCCAGCAAGAATATCTATGCCTCTATGTATATTTGTGTATTTATATATATATATATATATCACTCACTGTGTTAGGGTCTCTTGTTTTCCCCTTTTTTTCTGAAGCCAATAGATTCGTAGGCCCAGAATAAACACACACACACACAGTAAGACTGGTGAAGAAGTAGTGATTCGGGGGAGTCTCCTACGCTCAAGTACAGCCACTGGTGTAAAATGCGAGTAGCACAGGAAGTCACAGACAGGACACAGAAGAGAAAGTACAGAAAAGCACACACACACACACATGCGAGCAATATAGAAGGAGGGAAGAATAAAAAGGGGGAAAGGTGGTGAATGGTGCTCCAATACATATGCAGAGGTCATGATCAATGACGAATGAAATACATAGTGTTCTTTGAGGCACGTTGTACGACACAGATGCGCTTGTGCTATTTAATTTTCTATTGCTTCTTCTTTTTGTGTGGGTCTTTGGCGATTGTCATGGTGCTCAAGGTGACACTAAAGGGAGTAGGAAAGGGGAGGGGAATACCTTAATGAAAGCGGACGGCTCGTTACTTTTTTTTTAATTGGGGGATACAATTTCCAGTGGATGCAGTCAACAGGTGAAAGATACACATACCCGGAAAAGGGAGAAAAAAAAGGAAGAAGAGACTGCAGTGGTGGCTGAGCTCCTCATTGCCTCGCGCAGCTTTCTTAACCGCTTAATAGCAACAAAAAGAAAACGGAGGTAAGGAATAGCCTGTGCACGTCTTCGACTACAATCCGCGCACAGCCTTGATCTCTTCCACGCGGCTCTTCACATATTCCACCGTTTCCGTCATCTGCTCCAGTGTGTTGTTCTCATGCACGCTCACGAGCTCGGCCTTGTAGGCCTCACGCGCCTCCTCCTCGCAGACACACTGAATCTCAGCCTCCATGTTCTCAGCCAGCTTCTGCGAGCCATACTTGCGGTTTGTGAGACGCTCGTACAGTGCCTCTGTGGATGTGTGCAGGACGATGACAAGGTGAAACCAGCGTTCAGGGAACAGTTCGCTGGAGTGATAGTCAACGATGTGATTGCCGCCCTTCACCATCAACGGCTCCATAAAGTCCAGAAGATGATCCTCGTCATCCTCCTCGATGATGTGAGTGTCAAACTCGGGGTCGTACTCGGTGTAGAACTGGTTCTCTTTGACTAACTTGCCTACCTCCACGTGCTCAAAGTCGCCCTCGAGCTCTTGGGCTAACATTGCTGCCATGGATGTCTTGCCAGTGCCCGGGGTCCCAGTAATGAGGACGTTGATCCCGCGTGGCTGTTCCATTTTGAATAAACGCTTGAATGCTACTTCTTTGCTTAACAGAAGAAGACAAGAATACACGTCATCGGGTAGAGAGAAGGGGAGTATGCTTGTGAATCGGAGCATGCAAATGAGCTATCGAGCCACGTGTGGGTAATACACAGAAAGGAATGGAAACACACGTGGTTGCTTGCATACAGGCGGAGGAGGGGGGGGCCGTGAGAGACATACGACTGACTACTGCCATCGGGAGTGGAGAGCAGAAGTGGCTGCTAACGGTCACACTAGATGGTGAGTTAAATCTGTAACTAGATCAAGCAGCTCTGAAGAGGGGGAGAGGAACAACAACAATAAAAGGCACATTAGGGCAAC
>JAODGE020012086.1:0-12161 GCA_027574965.2 Ecitophya simulans | reverse complement strand
CGCATTTCCAACTCTTGTAGTCTCCGTTTGTCATCAAGACTGTCAATACAAATAGCATTTCTGTCTCCTTGTATTTCTCTTCTACAAGGTGGTACAATCTTATCTGTTTCGGACTTAGTACGAGGCTCAAATGAAACCCTGTGAGTACGCACATCGGCTTGAACACCCTTGCGAATGCTGATGATATTTTCTACTGACAGTGTGCCCAAATTTTCCATTTCTTGCAACATTTGTAGATCATGCATATTATCCACGCAAATGGCATTTCTATCATCTTGTAATCCTGTCCTACAAGGTGCTATCCCTGTTTCAGTATTGGCGTCGCATGTGCAAACCTTTTTAACAGCCCCTTTACAAATACACGTTATGCTTTCCAACGTTGATTTCGTTTCCAAGGCTTGCAGTCTTCGTTGATCACTTTCAGGATCAACGCAGACGCCATCTTCCAACTCTTGCAACTTTTGTTGCTCGCGACTACTATTGTCAACGCAAATCCTACGTAATCCTGATTCTGAAATTGCATATTTTGCGCCTTTCTGACTCTCATCCTCGTTTATCTTTCCACTCGTAGCTTTTTCGAATGACTGTTGACTCACAGACGTTTGAGTACATTCACACACATCAGTAAAATGTGCGCTAAATATTTTATGCATTGAAGCACTTTCGAACTCCGCAGATTCTTGATCGTGATCAACGTTTCTCCTCGGTGCAGCACTATGCACAATCTGACCTTCAGAAACGGCATTTCTAGCGATTGGGAGGCATATCTCGTTTTTTCCACTTTTACAAGCACAAGTAATATTATCCAATGATAATTTGCCTAAATCTTTTAGTTTTTGCAAGCATCGTTTGTCTTTGACATTATCAACACAAATTGTATTTTTATCAAAAGATGCCCGCCGGCATGGAGGCATGGGGAAAGAAGGTGCGCTTTGTTCTTTGTCTACCAATTCTTCATCTGTTTGTATATTTCGACAGACGCAAGATGCGCGTTCATATTGAACTTGCTCCTCCCGACTTGGTTGAAGTGCTCTGTCCAAATCACCAACCGATCTGCTTGCTGTGTCGGCTTGTTTCCGGCATGGTATTGATCGACATACCGACAGAGGATGTTGAGCGCTTCTAGAAACACGAAGTACGTCAGCTACTTCAACCTCTTTATCTTCTTTCTTCGTTTCCATTTCCACCTCCTCCTCAATTGTTGTAATTGAGCGAGTTGCCGAAGATCGACATACGTATAAAGGATATTGAGCGCTTCTAGAAGCGTGAGGTATTTTATCTACGCCCACTTCCTTATCACCTTTCTCTATTTTCACTTCAGCCTCCTCTTCGATTGTTGGAATTGCTCGCGCAGCAGAAGATCGACACACCGATATAGGATATTGAGCACTTCTACAAACGTGAGGTATTTTATCTGCGCCAATATCTTTATCCTCTCTCTCAATTTTTACTTCCACCTCTTCTTCGATTGTTGGAATAGTTTGCATGGCAGAAACTCCTCGGCCCAATCTACGGCCTTGAAGAGTCTCAGCAACCACCTCATCGAGCTGTGCAGCTAAAGCTGAAGGTATGTTGCCTTCTTGGTTACTGGGTACGTCTCTCAAATCATAGTCACGCGTAGGAATATTTTTAATATCAGTTACCGAAGAAGACACAGTACGCAATTTCGGCAAGCCATGGCGTCCCACAAACGGTCTAGTATTGGTTGATATATCCGTATAAATTGACCTATCCGGAGATCTGTCATAATTGGTCAGTTTATTAGCAGCATGTTGTAGGGCTGCATGCGATTTTCTTAAGATTGACTCTAACTTTCCAGAATCCGTTAAATCATTCATCCGTTCGGCAATTTCCTGTAGTTTGGCATTTTCTTCAGTCAGAGAAATCACCTCCGCCTTGTATCTATAACATGTTTTCTTCTCTTTTTCTAAAGCAACAGTTGCATCAGTCAACTGTTTGCCTAGACGTTCCAGACGAGTCTTCAAAACTTGACATGAAATATCCGCTTGCGCAACTTTCTGCTTCAACGAGCTCGTTTCCATCGTTAGAACGTCAATTGTTTGCTTGAGTTGCGTTTGCACGTCCGCCAATTGAGTTTCCGAATTGGAAATGATCAGGTTTTTAATTTCAATTTCACTGCGCAATTCTGATATTATTTCTTTAATTTTATCCTATATAACGAAATTTAGAAAAACAAAAGCTAGAGCTATCGTCATGCAAAATTGCCGTAATTTTAATCGTCACCAAAAAGTCGGTATTAACTTACCTGGTGCTGATCTGCTCCTTTGGATAGTCTCTCGACGTGCATCACCAGTCTGCTAATTTCATTCTCTTGGTCACCAATCACACATTCCAAGTTGCTCATCTTGCTCATCATCGCGTCGCGTTCTTCGGTCAACCTCTGCACTTGGTCAACTTGCTCGCGCATCGAAACGTAATCGTCCTGAATGGAAGACAACTCCATAGTTTTCGTTTTATAAATGTCACGTTCATTTTGCACCACTTCCAACATGCGAACCTTGCCTTGCAAAATTTTATACTGATGGTCAATGTGAGACAGTTCTTCTAATCGCACGCGCATTCTGTCACGGTCGACCCGCAAGACCTCAGCTTCGCGCGTCTTGTACCTTAGATCTTCCAACAAAGCAGCTACGTTACTGGCGTTTTCAATCACTTGCACCGGATTGAGTTGTTCATTTCGTCGTTCCTGCAATCGCAGAAGTTTATTCTGCGCATTTTCTAACGCCCGCTGAAGTTCTTCCGCTTTTTCGGCACGCATCTTCAATGAAATCATCTCATCCTCCAAGCTGGACAATCTTTGCAAGCGCCTTTCTAAGCCAAGCTTTTCTTCAATCACAGAGTCCAAAATCTTCGACCGTTCCTTCAAACCGTTGATATCCTCATTCAGAATGTCATATTTCTTTAGTTTTGCTTCCAATTTTGCAACGACAGATTGCAGTTTGTCGCGCTGTTTGCTAACTTCTTTTAAAGTAGTGGTTTTCGCTTGAAGTTTGTTACGTAAGTCATTATCACTCACGCTCGAAGGCAATCTTCGAACGTTTGTGTTTGCGCATATGTTTACCAGCTGTTGATGATGTTCCCTCAAACACGGTACGCTTTTTGTCGCCTTGCAACGAATGTTCAAAAGGTTGTCGTTTTCTTGTTTCAACTTTGTATTTTCTGCCTTGATGTAAATCAATTTCTGACAGTATTTCTTTAGTAATTGTAGTTCTGTGCTAACAATTTTCAGTTCGTCCTTGCAGCCAGTTTTACGGAGATTCGCAATTTCAGCAGCCATTGAAGCAATGTCCTCATCAATGTGCTCTTTGTCGACTAACTCATCCTATAAACGGATTTATTAGAAGAGAATCGTAAAAAAAACGTCAAATATAAATACCTGCAGTTTCATTAGTTGCTTTTCAGTCATTTGAAGTTTGTAGTTACGGTCATCTAACACTTTCTTCGTTGCTTCCAGTTCGTCTAGGGTCTCATGCGCTGTCTTCATGTTACGTTCACAATCACCACACTATAAATAAATGCTTATAAATTGTATTATAAAGAAAAACTAATTGAAACACAAACCTTGTCTACGTGAACCTGATCAGAACACGTTTGAATATCATGACAAGAAACAACCGGTGTTTGTGTGAGTTTGCACTTGACATCCCCAGTTGGACCAAGTACGGGAATCTTACTCTTCAATGAAGAAGTTGAAGACTTAGACCTTAAAGGAACGACTTCTGGTAGACATTGCTGTGCCTGATGAACTAACTCTTTGGGCTTCAGTACTGTCTGAGTTTGCGATTCTACCGAGTCGACAGACTGGCCAACCTGGACATCTTTATGGCTGCTTTCAACGTACACCGACGGATAACGAATTGGTGAAGACGATGATGTCTTTCTGCTCGACTGAGAGTCGCTCTCCTGTCGTGTTTCTTGCCTGTGACTAAGCAACTTATTTACACCACTATAATGTACTGGAGTGCGTGGTCTTGATCGCGGTCGTGGGGTGTGTTGCACGTGTAGCGGATGTTGTCCCGGTTGGCCAGAACCAGCTTCACTGGCCGAGGTAGGCATAACCGTTTCTCTAGGCGAGTAAAGCCTACTTTCTGAGGACGTCCGTGGACTGGCATCCGATATGGTTTCGCGTGCCCTAACTTCAGAAGACGTTCGTCCATATGTCGATTCTGTAAGAGGCATAGCTTTTCTTCCTCGTGGAACTGGTGTCGCGTCTCCGGCAGCATACAAAGCTCTCTAAAAACCAGAAAAATTTAAATACTTTTCAAATTGACTTGATACATGTATATACAATTTTATTAAACGCTGCCATTTCTTTAGTGTTCAATTTTAGTGTATTTACAAATGCATCCAATTCCTTAATGATCATCTTTAATCGATCAATGTCGACATCTTTGTTTCCTAATAAAGCCTTAACCAGAACATCAACAGGCACAAATTTTCCTATCTGATTAGTTTGCTTCGGAGTTTCCGTTCCCATTAAATCGATGATGTATTGCTTATTCTCACACATGTTGTTCACCCATGCCCTGGCATCAGTCGCAGACGTGTAAGATTTCATGCGGGCTTCCGATCTTTGCTTAGTGGGCATCTCAGTTTGGTCGCCCGCCTTTTTGAAGGCCCCAGATTTATTTTTCACGTACGTTGCCATTTTGCCCCTATTCTTTCAAATTTCGGAAATACTATATAGACCCGAAGGCGCCTCGAGTTGTGGGAAAATCAGGAGCGCACATCTCTGATAAACACCAATAAATCCGATAATAAAATGGAAATAAATCTAAGAGAATAAAACGAATGTAAATTGCTTGTATTGACAGTTGGTAATTTATGAAACGTTAAACGGACAACCAAACAAGTGAACGTTATTCACAGACAGGTTGATTTAATTTGCAATATGTAATATAATGCTTATGTGCTTATATTAATATATGCTTATATTGTAGTTGTACGCCATAAAATGTTTCAATATTAGTTCAAACCCTGGTATAAACAACCCTTAGAATATCTATCAACAATAAGTCACACGGCAGATTAAATAATAGCAGCAAATCAGCTTTGTCTCTAATTCGAAGAGAGGATAGTCTGATTTTTCGAAAACGTCTGAAGTCTATTTTAATTCGGTAACAGGTGTACACCTTATATATTAATGGAGAAAGATTCGGAAAGACAAATAGAATAATTGACGCCATTTTCATACTTTTTATTCTTTTAAATGACACTGTCCGACATGAAAAATTGGTTTTCTAAATTCTAACTGATTCTTGTGTGTTTTGATGTGCTCATTCCAAATCTGAAAACTAATTTTGCTTAACACATCAGGATTTTTTACAAATCGAGGTAAAAGTTCAAAAAAGCACAATAAAATAAAAGAAAAAGAAACAATATTTGCAAATTCAGCTCAGTTAATAAAAAGAACTCTGAAATAATTTCTAGCTCTACAACGTTATTTTTCCAAAACGTCCATGTTTCACCATTCTACGCTTAGCTGCGTAGACAGAGCCAAAGCCGAACCCAAAATAATTGGGTCACTCTGAGAGGTTGCGCAACAATTTGTTAAAAACGCTATTGAATTCGCTATTTTATTCCAAAATTAAATAGCTTATTTTTAATCTGTTTATTACAATATTCTCGATTTAAGCGTGTGGTGAAATACTTTAAGAGAATATTGATGTCAAAAATGACCTTAAAATACTAAAGTACAAACTTGTTGGACCAATGTTATAACAAGATATAGAATCAGCACATCAAACTAAACCAGAATCAGTTGAAATTTTTCAAACAAAACTCACATACCCTTCAAAGTAGGATAGTGTTATTAGTAGGATTTGCAACAATTACTCGATACGCTGAAAATGTAGTAACATTTTAGTGACAATATATAATTAAATAGGTTAGTGCTGGTACTGGTGTTCAGTTTTCAATAAATCTGATAATTATGATTGTGTTAAATTCAATTAGTTGAGAAATAAACACTTTAACTTTGTCGCTAGTAACTTTCTTTGCCGTTTCTGGTAAAGCTAATAAATTCTTTCATTCTACCCATTGACTTAAAATTTAGTCAAGCTAATGTTGACGCGCGCAAAGTCAACCGTTCAGTTTAGGGAGGTTCCGATTGGAACTCGTCGTATATTGTAGCTACAACTATACAATAACAATATTTTTTTTAGATCTCTGTGTATTTCTAGAATTAGTTTTATTAGAACTGCCTCATTTTTTTTTTCTACCTTTATTTCTCGCTATGTTTTGTCCTGATGCTTGCATGTCTGAGATTGTCAAGACTAAATTATTCAAATTTTATGTGAAAAAAGAACCAAGTTATAGAATTTAAAAATTCAAAACCTTAAGTTAATTTTGTTTTAAGTTTTAAGCCCTGTAAGCGCCATCTGTACACTTCCTTGTAATATTCATTGGCAATTAAAGTTTTGCTCGATGAGTCGTGCATCTTATTTCATAGTATCCGAGAGAATGTAAAAGAGATTGTTTGCATTGACATATGTAATATAATAAAGGCAACCAAACATGTGAACATTAATCATTGATTCAATATAAACTCCAATTACTTCCCAATTCTGACCCACCAGCGATTTCGAGAAGGTTTGCGAAATCCACGAAAATGCGCGGAACTGCGAGGTAGCGAGTGAGTTTGGTAAATATGTTGTTCAGGCTTGTTAATGTCAGTTTCTTTACTCGATTTGTTGCTATATAACGATGTCCATGAACTGCATCCTGATAAGCTTGGTCGCAAAGCTTTCTAAAAGATACAACACACTTTATTATTTGATAATGAAACAAGCCATAAATACGTGCAATTTCCTTCAAGTTTGCAGTTTCTTTAGTATTCAATTCCAATGTATTTAAAAAGTCATCAATTTTCTTAATAATCTTTTTGGCATAATTTATATTTGCATCAGCGGTTGCAAGTAGTGCCTTGAATATAGACTCAATGAGAATAGATTTTTCAAAAACGGCATTTTCCTCCAACTCTGTCGGTTGTGATGAATCGGCATTAGATTGATTCTTCATGGGCAGGCTGTTCACCCATGTGCTGACATATTCATGAGAGGTTAATAATTTCATACTTGCATCGGGTCCTTCTTTAGAGGCTTGTTTATATTTGTCCAGATTCTTGAATGTCCTATATTTGGTTTTGTCGAAAGCCGCCATTTCTCACATTAATTTGGTAAATTTAAAAAACGTAAAGAAAACACACAAATACTTTTGAATGACCGTTTAAAATTCATTACATGTTGGATTGACATTGAAACAGTTGAAAAATAATCACGGACACGCCGATTCAATTCTCAGATTATAATTTATTGCATTGACTAAAAGGTCACCATTTGGCTAATTTAACGGTCAAGATTGGTTGTGATTGTCAGCCAAAATGTAAAAAAATTACGGTATATTTATTCTGGCAACATTGATAAACCAATAAACCAATGTAATGTGATTCTAAGAATTGATTTAGTAATAAAATACAAAAATTTAATTAAAAGTTTTTCAAGGAAAAAACGAGAAACCCCATTAATGAGAATATTATCTATTGTCACTTATTTAATTTACATGTACAGCCAACATGTCATTGATTTAATTATTTACAATATCCGGTACCACCTTCTGAAGATCCATTATTTCACATTGATATTGTTTAGTCAATTCCTCAACGATCCTTCGAACCGCGTTGTGCGATTTCTTCAAGATGCACTCCATTCTATCCATGCGTATTACTTTCTGGTTGAGTTTGTCACAAGGTTTAGAATGTTTAAGTTCCTCGATTAACTTATTTTTCTTTTGGAGCTCACGGGAACATTTATTGTTTATTTCTTGTTGTTCCAAAATTTTTCTCTGCATGCACTTTATTGTATCTTGCATCGAGTCATTTTTGGCTTTGTACTGACAGCATGCTTGTTCCAACTGCCTTAGCTTATTTTGACATTGATTGCAATCTTTGGAAATGTGAGATATTGATTTTTTCAGCTTCTTCTCGACACATCCAAGGTTATCATCTAATTTTGAAATATAGTTATTTTTGACTGCCAAGTCCGATCTCAATTGGGAAACAATCAGTTTTGACTTCTCTTGTTGCTCTTCATTACACAATGAGATTCTGTCAATATGATTTACCAGTCGTTCTATTTGATCTTCTTGATCAACAAGTTCGCACTCTTTCATAACAATTGTGCAGAGAAGAGCTTGTTTTTCCTCTTTTAATCTTTCAATCTCTTCGGCTTGTTCTTTAGCGCGTTCCAGGTTATTCTCAGCTAAAAGGATAGCATTTGTATTCGATTTGCTTTCACGTGGTTCTTGCTTCCGTTGCGGACAACAATAACATTCCTCAAGTTGAAGAATCTTATTGCGCAAATTTATATTTTCTACTCTTATCTTTTGCGCATCACTAACTTCCAACCGTAGACGATCCATTTCAAGCTTAATGATATCCGCTTCCTGAGCTTTGGACCGCAAACTTTCGTATTCATTGTACCTGTTTGCAGATCTATCCGATAAGTTTTCCTTTAACGCAACGACGCACGTTTTTTCGCAAATCAGCTGCAGTTCTAACTGATCACACTGTTGTGCTTGTCGTTTTAATTGGCAAACTTCTTTAAAGACGTCATTTGCATCTAGGAGTTTTGCAACTTCCTTGTCAGATACCAATTCAAATTTAATCTTTTCATAGATTCTCAAGTCCTCTTCTAATTTGCAAACGTTATCTTGCAACTTGTTGCGTTCCAAACTGGCTTGTTCAAGTTTGATCATTTTACAACGGCATTGTTCGAGTTGCTGCTTTAGTTTTTTCGGATCTGAGGTAAAATCATTAGAAAGTACATTTGTTAGTTCATGACCAGCCCTGCATTCAAATTGATTAACGGAATCTGTAATAGCATCACAGAACTGTTCAATGAGAAGGAGAAGCTCATTGAGAACAAATGTCGGTTTGGCAGTGAATTCACATCCTTGATATAGACAGCCATCGAAAGAAAATTTGCTGTCTAACTTGGAGGTTTGCAAAACCTGGAACAAATGGGCAAGTAAAAGATTTCTGGTTTAAACAATATAACATACCTTTGATATTCGGTCTAGATCAATCCGAGTAATTGTTATATCGTTATCCTGTAGCGTCTGTCGAACGACCTGCAGTTCTTCAACAGCGCATTGTGCCAAAATTCTATGATTTCCTAATTCAACTTCAGCACGTCTTAATACAGTAAGACAATCTTCTTGAGAATCGACATTCTTCATTTTCTTCGCGCCCTTTTCATCCACCGCTTTTCGTGCACACGATACAATATTTGTTCCTTCATCCCTTCCTTCCATAGGAGCACAAGGGGGCCTGCAGTCTTCATATTGATCATCATTGTCAGAATCATCTTTATTGGATTTATCGCTGGTTTTAATCTTACAATCCTCACATTCAAGATATTGTGTATCCGGATCTGACGGCTCATTAGTGTCTGTTGTCTGTTCAGCTATTGAAACTCTTTTTCCTTGGGAACTTATGCCAGCATTTATATTTATATTTGATACTGCAACATCTTCCGTAGAATGATCAGTTTCATATTCCTCCTGGTCCTTCGTTTCTGATTCGCCACCACTCTTCAAAGCAAATTCACTCACATGTTGATTAAATGTACTTTCTATGGAAGACTTTTTAGTCGAACGATACAGTTGGATCACCGACGGTCTGTACTGCCTTTCAGCAAAAGAAGTTTGCTCACATTCTGAAATAACGTTTATGATCTCCACTGAACTGTCAACACCAGTGCGACCAATTATATCGCCAATAATCTCTATCGGATCAATGGAATCTTCAGAGCCAAAAGCTTTGTTAGATTTTCTTGGTTCTCCAATATTCTCCACGGCTGGTTCTTGCTCAAATATCGGAAATGAATCAACCTTCTTCGAAAAGGAAACGCATGATTTGCGCGGTTTCGGAATAGCATCTATTGAAATGTCCGTTGTACAAACAAATGCGGACTGAGACTTAGATACAGTTGATTTTCGTCTAACAGGTGTGCATTCCACAATTTCTAAACGTCCTTTGCTAATTTCAGTAGTCTTCTCCGTCAGAGATTTCTTTTTCAAAAGCTGGCTTGAACGTACTCTGACAGCCACGGATTTATCTGCCATTGGAAGCGGCATGTACACTTGCAAACAAACATCGCAAACGGAACGAACTAAAGCGTCATTGAAGGAATCCTTATATCTTTTTATGTTTGTTATAGTGAAGCAATCATTCAGTTGAATCGACAGTGTCTTTACGCCAGCATTATTAGTCATTACGCTGGTCCCATTAACGGAGCTTTTTGTTTGTGGAGTTGCTTGAATACCCTTCTCAATATCGTTACAATGCCTCTCAGGAGATTTATTTTTCAACAAATGGTCACTTATGGAAGGAAACGTGGTTGAACATAATTGCTGTAACAATACAAACCATATTTATGACTGACGTTCACCAACCCTCCAACATCGCTTTAAAACATACATTAATTTTTTTCGTTTGTGCTTGCGTCAAATTAATTCTCTGAATCAAATCCACAAAACTCTGAATGCGATTCTCCAGTTCGTTAATGTAATTGTTCTTCGTGGTCATTAACACCTTCCAAACTGTATCAATGGGAATGATTTGGCCCATCACCTTTCGCTTCTGCGTATTAAAGAAATGCTCGTTAGTGTCACGTCGAAGTTGTTTTTATTTTGCATACTTCAATTGCAGGTCGCTCACTTCCCATTAACTGAAAGATAAATTTTTTATTTTCGTGCGCATTGTTTGCCCATACGCGCAAGTCTGTTGCCGAATTGTATCTCTTCAGTCTACCCTCAGATCGTTTCTCGACTAATGGAATGATATCTTCAACTCGGCGAAACGCCCCCGACTTGCATTCTATGAAAGTCGCCATTTCTTCACCAAATAATAACCAGTCTTAATTTAGTTAAGATTTTGAGCAAATAATTATATAATTTGACGTGTTTACCCCCTTGTCAGATTGTTGTTAACTAGCAAATGAAAACTTTGAAACAAAATTTATTTTTATTAAGGTAAAATGATCATATATGATTAAATAACATATAACATTACTACACTCTTTAATTAACAATAATAATGCTCAATAAAATTTTCATCAATATTAAAATTTTGTGATGTATATTGAGTTTCATTCTCAGAACATATATATCAATACAGAAATAATCTTTCTAATCTAGTGTAATTTTACGAACTGCAAAATTGGATGCAAACATTTAGATCCGCATTCATTTGCTCCAAATATTAAAAACGCTAAATGATTTACTGCATTCAGCATTGGTTTGACAATCCAGTCAAATAATTATGATCAATAGTCAGTATTTTAATTGGTGAATTATAAAGAAATGATTTTGTTAAATTAATTTATTGTTGTCCAAATGCAACTTTTTTAAATTTTTGTAGTAAACAAAAGCATCTCCTATTATAATACTTATATCATTAGGTACAAAATCCAATACTCTGATTGTGAGTCTACTTAAAAAGGGTGCCGCCACAACCGTCTTCAATTTATTTCCCCTTAAATTTAGGTTAAGTAAGCCTTTGTTGTTCCTCAAATCCAGATAAGCTAATTCTGGCCCAAATGTTTCTAGATCAATAAACTCCACTTTGTTATTTGCAATAGTCAGCTTATACAGCCGTAAATCTGGTGGACACTTGTTTGGAAGTTTTTGTAGATTATTGTGTGATAAATCCATTAACGCTCTTCAATCTCGTTGTTCCTCAAATTTAGCTTTTCCAAATCCAGTCCGGACAAACATCATGTCCGATGTAATTCAAGTCATTATCTTCTATCTTTAAATGCTTCAACTGATGCAAAGACCTTTAAGTATGTTCCAGATGAATAACTCTTCGATGTTGGGCACTCTGCAAAAACTTGCGGTAATATCATCATTCGCTTCTATCAATTATCAACGGTGATAGAGCAAAATGTTTTCTAATCAAATCAAACTCGGGAACAATTTCAACACTGTTGTTTATATGAACGATTAAAATAAAAGTAGCTGTGAACGTCAAATAAAACAAGTATTTTCTCATATTGTATTGACAATTATGGGATGTATTTATTGTACATTATTTACATTTATTTGTTTTAATTGTTATCTGAGCAATGAGGATTTGT
>JAODGE020012073.1:0-13006 GCA_027574965.2 Ecitophya simulans | reverse complement strand
ATAAACAAGTATTCAAGTATGCATAAGTAAAGTAATGTTGACTAGAACAATGTAAAAACAACATGTTTACATAAAAACAAAATAAACCTACAAAAAAGTGATGAATAAGTAAGTATAGAAAATAGAAAAAAAAACAAATCGTTTTTTTAATAAGAAGATAAAAAAACAGTGTGGAGAGAAAATAAATAAAAAAGAACAAAAATTATACATGGTTTTAGTGGTATTAGTAAACTTTGATCTTAAGGATTTGGAAAGTTAGTGCTATCCTTGTATTAGTATATTTCTGAATAAATTTTTCTGCATTGGAAAGCTTTTCTATTAAAACTTGTAAATACGATCATGCTGCAAATACACGTATAATATCATGTAAAACATGTTGACAGTCGTGTCTAATTTGCTCCAATTTGTATCTCGCAGCATTCTGTATTCTATATAAATAATACCAGAATATAAATAAATAAAATCGAAAAAAGTAGTTATTATGATAACACTATCTGACATGAATAATTTGTTTGCAAAATTTTAATTAATTTTTGTTTGTTTATCACAAATTAATTTACAAAAATTGTTTAACATCCTACAAATCAAGGTCAAAGTTAAAATTTTGGTCATTTTTAATGAATAAATGAAAATGTTTGTGACAAAAATATGTGCAATAAAAAATTCTGCGCAATTAATAAAAGAATCGAGTTGGTTTTTATCACTTACTCAAACTTGAAACTGAACCAAAGCACTGTAATGTGCCCCTTCTAAAACGTTTTGTTTTATTCTACATTACGCTCGGTACGAGAATGCTGTGCATGGGCTCTGTGGTCAGGCAGAATCGGAACAAAAAAAGTTGCGTTAAGTTCAAAACTCGCGCACCAATTTGTTAAAAATAGTCTAGAAATCACAGTTTCCTTTAAAAATAACATCGTCATTTCTTAATCTGTTTGTTGCCAAAATTTCCATTTAAAAACGTCTTTGAAATACAATTTTTTCAATCACTTTAAGTAAACATTGATGTCAGATCTAAATTGACCTCAGTTTTTAAAAAATCCTAATATGTTATACAATTATATAACCAGCTATAGAATCAGTATATTAAACAACATCAATTAATTTTATCAATTGAAAAAATGACAACAAAGTAGGAATTTGTTGGATCAATAAAATTCATTTAAAAAATGATTTGGTTTATCATTTTTTTTAAATTGTTATTTGTGTTTTACTTTTTTGTTTAAATTTAAAATTTGACAACAATTTTTCATATCAATTTCATAACTTTGTGTTGCAGGAGCGTCGGGCATAACTCAATCAACTCAATCGATCCCGATACGTTTCGCAGCCTGGAACGGCTGATTGAATTGTAAGTCACTGCTACCAATANATTTACTTTATTTGTTCTTTATTTGTTTTGAAATTGGTTAATATATAATCAACCTATAAGTTAAGATTAAAATTTATATTATATTATATTCAAAATTGTATTATAAAATATCTTTGTTTTAATTTCCAGAGATTTAACTAACAACAAAATTAAAAAACTTAACGCCCGGTGGTTTGCAACTCTTTACAACTTGACAACATTGTAAGTACCTGTCCCACCTTCCTGGAATTCTTTATTAACTTAAAAACTTGTGAATAAAATTCCTCCCTGAAAGACGTTAATATATAAGTATTCTTTCAGAAAACTTCAAGACAATTTTCTCACACAGATTGAAATATTGTCCTGGTTGAGCGCCTCCTCTCTAAACATTACTCCAACTGTTTATATCTCCAGTATCGACGACAATATAATAAATAAAACTGCAATTAACGCAAATAAAAACAATCGTAAAACTGCTCAACTAATTAATGAAAATATGATTGCCAAAAATATAAAAGATAAAGTCGCAGTCACTGAAAAAGGGTTAGCTAATTTGACAACATTATCTTTGGCAAATAACAAGCTTTCTCATATAGAAGATGAGACTTTTGCAGACGCGCCAATGAGACACTCCTTAATTAATTTGTAAGTGTTATAACAATACATTTATTATTATAAATTTGATTTTATGGACGGTATTAAATGTGGTAAAACCTTTGTTGGGTTCTTCCATGTTTGATTTCTGTTTGTTTGGTAACTTTGGTAATGTCAACTTTGGTCAAGAACTTACACAACAAACTTTATTTTATTGTCACCCTATCTACTAAATATACGGTTTGATTTGTCTTTTGTTTTCTCATCTCGTGTTTGTAACTGTGAGCCTTTATATTTTTATTTCCGTCACTTGCAATCTTATTGTTAGACTTAGGCTTAGCACCCTTGCCTCTTCAATTTTTTCATATAATCTACATCATAGCGTTTGCTTTACTTCATAGCGTTGGTATTGCGTTGTTATTTTTACTTGTAGCGAGATTAGGGTGCAAATAAGATGCAAATCAAACTTCTCAATAATCTGGTAAAATGTCAAACTGGTAAAATGTCAAACCAGAATTTGCATTTATTGCACGCGATTGAATTGTTTAGAAGCAAAGTTTAAATCAAACATTTTCAATTGCCGATTGCAACTATCTAGCTGGAAAATTGCTTGTGCGGTTGTCCGGACTGCTGAGCAACGTTAATGGTTTGCCTTGGTTGCACGATTACCATGTCTCACACAATTCCCATTTACTGGAGACCAAGGCTTGAATTTGAAGCAGAAAATTTCATTCTGGACTGAATTAGAAAATGTTACAAACAACAAAATTAACACGAACAAATTCTTCGCTATTGAAACACAAATTACATTTGCTTTTACGTAATAAATAATGCTGCGGAGTTAACCAACAACGTACATTTAACGGACCAGAAGATAAATTAGTTGTGATTTCACTAAATTTATCCATTGAAATTGTAGGGAAAGTCAGTGCGAGTGCTGTAGTAACAAATCCAAAATAACAAACCAAATGTTTTGAACCGGATACTCGTTAACAATTACATCTTGTTACATTTCAGAACATAATTAAAACATGTGGTTCAATCTAAATTAGATAATTTATAATTTGAAGATAATATTCTAGAAAAATTGATTTTATTATAAAAAAATATGTAAAAAAATATTAATATGGCTTGATAAATTTTAGAGATTTGTCGGGAAATCGAATAACAACTCTTTCAAGTAGGACTTTTCAAGGGCTTGCAAGTCTCCGCGTGCTGTGAGTAATAAACACGTAGAAGAAATCTAATTATCACTAAAAATAATTGTTCATAAATAAAACTTCTGTAATTTGCTAATGTAAATCGACGTTTTTATTTTAGAAAATTAAATCAAAACAATCTTCAATATATTGAGACACAAACGTTTCAATGGATGTCAAACTTAACATCACTGTAAGTATTTCTTTTGAAATATGTTGCATGTGTTTCTAATGTTTCGACATTTTTAGGGACTTTCAAAATAACAATTACGTAAAAGTCTCTTTAAGCGTGTTCATGCCTTTAATAAAATTACACTATTTGTAAGTATATAGCAATTGGTTTTAATATAACAATTTTTAAGTTGCTGATGTTTGTGATTTTACTTCTAGGTATTTTGATTCCTTTAAAATGTGTGCCAATGCGCCGTTGGTGAAAGTGTGCGAGCCCAAGAGTGATGGTATTTCATCCAAGGAGCATTTGTTAGACAGTATTATCCTACGCGCCAGGTAATTTTAGATTTTGTTGTGTGAGTTGTCCCGACGGGAAAAAAACAGACGATTATAGGACACAAGCGTGACTAAGAAGTCACAGGTCCCACTTGTCCGCTCTGCGGTTGATGCTTAGTGGTCACTGATTTCTTTCGGTCGAGTCTAGATCTGTTAGTAATGTGCAATGTTTTATTGTTAGTGTTTGGATAATGGCCCTCATCGGATTCATAGGCAATTCAATTGTTATCTTGGGGCGTCAATTCGTCACTCGTCACTCAAACGTTGTAGATTCCTTACACATCAAAAACCTCGCCATGTCTGACCTTTTAATGTCTCTGTACTTATTCTCTATTGCTTCCGTCGATGAGTATTATCGAGGCAAATATCTTCTCAGCGAGTTTGTCTGGAGACACAGTAACTGGTGTACATTAAGTGGTAATCAGTTTTAATTTAATTTGCCTACACCAAATCTTACTTGAATTTCAAATTATGTTTTCTAGGATTCCTAAACACACTGAGTTGTGAATCTAGCGTACTAATCCTTACGCTGGTGACTTGGGATCGTTTCCGGTCAGTGACACGCCCGTTTCCTAGAAACCAACTAAGTTTCAGGTTTGTGGCGTTGCGATTGATCGCGTTGTGGATTATTGCCGCAATGATTGCAATACTTCCGATTCTTAAAACAACTCATTCGTATTTTGGTTACGACTTTTACAACGCTAATGGTGTATGTCTGCCGTTGTATCTTCACAATCCATATGGAAAAGTAAGCAGCACTCGTCGTCTACGTGTGGGAAACACGTATATTAAACAAATCATGTTTAGGGTTGGCAGTATTCTATTGGCATGTTGGTCTTTATCAATCTCTTCGCTTTGGCATTCATCTGCTACGCTTATCTACGAATGATTAGAACTATCCGAGTGTCTACAGTAGCCTGTAGATCAACCCAACAGACCCAAGACCGGGAACGTGTTGCACAACACTTTGGGATTATAGTTTTTACTGATTGTTTGTGCTGGGTACCAATTATAGCTATTAAAATGGCAACTCTTGCTGGTAAGCTACCTTTCACTATATTGGACCCATTAGTTTTAAAATATTTCGGATGATGTTAGGTTTGGATCTTAATCAAACTTATCGGAACTTTGTCTACGCTTCGCTGGCGGTTTACATTATGCCCCTTAATTCTGCACTGAATCCAATTCTCTACACATTTGCCACTCCCACTTTTAAGAAACAGGTTTACAAGGTGGCACGTATTTGCTGTAAGAAACAAAGGGGTGGCGAAGGTTATTCTGGGTATGATACAGCTTTAAGTTTGAGCCTGGGGGTGTTGGGGTCAAATGGACGGAGGAGGCTTACATACAGGGTAAGTAAAAAAAATCAAAAATAATAATAATAATGTAGGAAAATAAATATGTCATGCAAACTGATATTTCAGAATACTCAAACACGTCACACAGGAAGTAAGAATAGTTGGAGGAAACACCTACAAGCCCTATGACATACCGGGACGTTTGATGAGAGAGAAATCACTCAATTGTAAAGTCGAGTAAAGTAAGTTGTTTCTATAAAGATATGTGAAGAAATGATGATGCAAAAAATTAAGTCAATTAGGCAACAAATTTGTAATCTCTTTGACTTGATGTATTTGTTGTAAATTGTATAAAAAACACAATGTTGATATTATATATATCAAGCTTTTGGGCCTCCATCAGCTCCTAGAAAACAATGCTAGCCGGTCGTGTGACCGTAGAATGCTTAGCGTTTTGGTTGCAATTATCCTTACTAAACGCCAAAGCGTTCAGATGCAACTAAAAAACCTGCATTTCAAACCCCATACAAACAACTTACTGACGTCTCAAGTCTGGAGGCATATGGTTTGCCTCCCAATAAGCAAATAACGTTGGACTAGTACAGAAAGCTCCCATGACCAAACGAACGCTATGAAAGTAAGTCCGCCTAGCCGATGCAAAAACCAAACTTTGATACCTTAACCAAAACAAAACAAAAACACAATAAACATTTAGCAAAATTACCCTACTAGCACCTCAACGGACAGGTATCAAAAAATGTTTAGCTTCTGGTGGCACCTGCAAACAATATCCGCTACGTAGATTTTCCAACTTAAACAGTAATCCACATTCACTCCCAGAAGCCTCGAGCTTTCAACTACCAGTATGTTTATACCGCCTATGGTTAATGCTGGAAGGAAAAGCGGGAGACGTAGTGGACAGAAGTAAAAACATATGCATTTGTAAAAAAATATATGGAAATCGCGATTAAAAACTTTCTGATGGAAAAAGTTTAATTGAGCTTGCAAAACTTGAAGGTATCTATCGTAAAAAACTGTAAAATTGTTTTAGACTATGATGATTGTCAAACTTCTTCAACTGTTTCAGAACAAGAACTCTGGCTTAACACCTAAACGCATGCATATACATTGTTCTAAACTTTGGTATTGCGACGTTTTAACATTTTATGCCCGTCTTTTTATCACTTTTTTTCGCCAAATTGCATCTTGGCATTATAACAACGCAGAAAGCAGCCTACAAACGTTTTGTTTGGCCTGGAATAAATGCAGATTTATGCGAAATAGCACGCGCATACATCCAGTGTCAACGTGAAAAATTGGACGTCACCCAAAATCACCACTTTGCAAATTTAATCTTCTCACTTGACGATTTGAATATGTTCATTGTTGTCGTCATACCTGTCTCTGAGGGATACAGATATTGACTTACCGCCGTCGACCGATTCACCCGATGGCTAGCAGCTTTTCCACTCGCTGACTAGGAAGCCTCAACCATTGCAAGAGCCTTTTATAATGGTTAGGTTTGTCGTTTTGGTTTGCTTAAACAAATAACAACCGATCAAGGCTGGCAATTTAAGTGCCACCCTTTCAAGGAATTGAACAAACTTATTGGCTTCAAACATCTGCGTACTACCACTTATCATCCCCAAAATAATAGGAGTCAATTAAATGTTATAAATCTCCCAGGTGGACCGAGTCCCTACCAACAGTCTTTTTAAGACTGCAAACTGCACGACAGGTAGTGCCTAGTTAGTATATGGATAAAAACTCCGGCGAATTCCTTACAGCCTGTGATGCATTTCTGAGGAATACATTAACTTTCACCGCAAGAATTTAAGAACACTTCCAGAAAATTTGTCTTGTCTGTCAGTCTCACACCACAATTTTCGGCAAATGTGTTGTTCACAAAGATTTGCTTCACTCCACACGTTTTCTTGCGTGACCATGCGGCTCGATCTTGTGTTCAAAATCCTTATAATGGTCCTTTTAAAGTTCTTAGTTGGAATGCTAAGACTTGTGTAATCTTATGAACGACAAGAAGGTTCGTGTGTTGATCGTCTCAAACCAGCCTATCAGATTGGGATTTCAAAGCACAATAGAAACAAGGACAGTAAGAGCAACAGTAACAACAGCGACAACCACGACAACAATAATGATAGCTTAACCTTTCCTGCAAATAACGCTACGCCTAACAAAGATACTCCAGCGACCCGAAAGAGCATCAGAGTTGTGCGATTTGCGGACCGGTAGGAAGCCCGATTAGGATCGTGAACTAGCGCATTGTGTAAACTTAGCGCATTGTATTCTCAAATTATCATGTTTTTATATTGTTATTACTAGCAGAGGAGTGCTGCAGTGACCGGTTCACTTACAATTAGTTAAGAGTACGCTTCGTCGCGCTAAATCAAGGCGACGCGGCGCCCTAGATACGCGCTGGCATTAATTTGTTCTAATAAATCGACAGTCGTTTCAAAGTCATTCCTGCGCGCTCTCCGAGTTAACGTGCCTGGAGTGCCTTTACAGAGCAAGGCTACTTCACTAGTAATTACTTTACTCATAAGAAATATAATCTTGCTCCATAAACACTCATCGCCAGGAAGCAACTGCTTACCTCCTCACGGCTCTCTCTTTACAGCCCTCTCTTTCATACTAGCATCCACCGCTAGGTGTCGCACAATATACCACCCCAATATACCATAGACAACATACTAATATAGACTGGTCACTCTTGGTCACTCTTAGTATGTTGTCTATGCAATATACCCACTCTTTACAGTTTTTTGTCTCACACCAGCTTTCTACACTCACCGCTAGGTGCCGCTCAAAATCGCCTCCACATCGCTTCCAGTATGTAACATAAGCGACCATAATAGTAGAGACACAGAAACCAATGTGTTGACATGTAGTGACTAGAATCTTAGATGTAATAAAGATAGTTATTAATAAATATCTACCGCAAATGCCTTAAGTTGGCGATGCGGGTAGGGCAGCCTCTCTAAGATCTGCTGGAGGGCGTCCTGATACTGTATGCGGCTGCATCTGTATCGAAGGGGACGTTTTTAGTGGGTGAAGAGCCTTGCACCACAGCCTTAAGTCCCACACTCTGGCTATTAAACTTTTTTACCCCAAAAGAAAAAAAAATAAATAAAATTAATATAATTTTAACTCGAATTTCCGACTTCTGACAAATCTCCAAAAAGAATAACTTAAGTTATACATATAATTAATGTCTAAACGACACTTTTAAACCCGTGCGTAATGTATAAATGTTATTATCTTGAATCAATCTATTATTCAGATTGATAAATTCCACACAAAACACACACATTACTTTGGCATCGAATATAGGGTAGTTTCTTAAATGAAATTATTTAAAAGATTAACTAGTGTGTCCGACATAAAATGTTATAACATTGGATTCTACAAAATATTATTTACAACTTTATTTACTCACTTGATTTGAATAATTGTTACCACGATTAATAATGCAGACTTTGTTCACCTTCTTCCTTGAGCCTCCGGCCTGAACGTTAATGACGGATCAAATGTGCGAATCAGTGCGAGTGCAAGCCTTATTCAAGGAAAGAGTGGTAAGGTACACCAACTCCACAAACCTGAGTATTGAACACTATGTGTCAAGCGCATAGTGATGACAACAGTTTTTGAATGCAAGTTTTATTTTTGTTTCTAATAACAATTAATTTATTCATTATAATAGTTTTATTCTGTTTGTATGATCAATTATATGCTCTATATAGAAAAATAAAGTAATATAATTACTAATAAACAAAGATGAATTAAAAATTCATTCAAATTTAATTAAATAATCTATAAATTAATTAACAATTATTTTTACATCTTCAGTTAATCCACTAATTGCATAATCAATACTTTTTAAGCTTTGGCCACTTTTGCTGTCTTTGCAGGTGGGTTTGAATGGTTGAAATGTAGATTGATTACGTCAGTCTTTTTTATCTCCAAACTGTGTTCATAATAAAATTATTTTTTGTTAATATTAACGTAGTGTGTTTTCCTTGTATCGGCAAATCGGTTTATCAAACAATTTTAGTTGTTCAGAAATTATAATAAATGCCTACAAAAAGCAGACAAGGTAATTGTTTGACTTTGATCAGCTACAACCAAAATTAAAATTAAAACCACTAATTAATATTTAGGAAGCATTTTGTAGTAGATTTTCACAATTTATTAATTATATTTACACATATTAATGTAAATATACAAACAAAAACATAAAACATAAAGATTATCAATATAAGACAAGATACGTATTGAATTGGTCTAACGTTAGCTGTTATTAACCTAAATATAGTAATATAAATTTATTTTGACATTTTTATTTGCTTACACTTTTACAGGCTTTTAAGTTAATTGGATTTCCGTGGTTTTTTATTTGGTTTTATCAATACTTGATATTTATTTTGTAACTTCCTTTTATTTTATCGAAATTATATCAATTCATTCGCAGTTTATACAAAGTATGTACTTTGTATGTTTTGCACAACATTAAATTTATAATTTATTAATACATTTTAGTTATTTTTTGAATAATTAGTTAGTAATATACTGTATTCTTTAATACCCGTAAAAGTCCTCGTCTTCTTCATCACCGCTCTCGTCGTTTCCTGGTTCGCCCAATGCATTGACAAATTCTGAAAGATCATTTAGATTAGTAATGTACATTAATTATATACTCACAATTAACGAAACTAACAATAAAACTTAAAAATTAGTAAATAAAATCAATAATCTAACAAAAATATGTAAATTGTAGAATGCGCTTGAATAAAAAAATTGAAGAAAACGGTGGCGACAAACAAGCAGAGAAAGTAACATAACAATATTAACAAAATAAATAAATTTCTACACCTTTCAATGGCGTAATACGTACCATAAAAGTCAATTCTTCCGTCACCATCTACGTCGACTTCCTTAATCATATCTTCAACTGCAAAAGAAAATGATTTAATATTATATAAAATACACTAGCATTGCGGAAAATTATACGCCTTAAAAATTATAACAATACATAGATACATACTTTCTTCCTCGGATAAATCTTCACCTAGACATTGCAACACTGCCCTCAGATCCGAAGCAGTAATAAACCCTCTGTTGTGTTTATCGAACACTCTGAAAGCATCCCTCAACTCCTTGTCTTCCTGCTCTCGCGAATAGACCTCGGTGTCGGCGCCAGCGCCGGCCGAAAATGCAATATCGACGAATTCTTGAAAGGAAACATTGCCATCTCCTGAAATCAGGATCCTTGCCAGTCATGAACATTCTAGATTATTTATTGTCATAACAAGTATAATTTACCATCGGCGTCCACCTCCTGCAGCATTTGCTGCAGCTCCTCCGTCCTCGCAAACTGCCCCAAAGAGCGCATCACCCTCCCCAATTCCTCCTTGGTGATGCTACCGTCTCCATCTTTGTCGAACAGTCGAAAAGCTTCACGAAACTCTTTCATCTGCCTCTTGGAGACATTAGGTCTACGAGTTAGGACCGCCCCGGGTGCTTTCTTGCTTCTGGGATTTTTCACCTCCACCGTCTCGTCGAGGTCATCTTGTGAGTCAAAAGCCTCCGACGTTCCAGATGGCCGTGTCTACGGAGCCATTGATCAATTTTAATTCACATTACAACATTTGTTGAATGTTGATTACCATGAGATCCTTGATCTGGTTGACGAATTGCGATTGAGAGAGAAAGTTGTTGACAGCCGAGAATAATTTATTTTCCATTTTGATGCGGGCAAGTCGAGTCAAATATATCAGTCAATCAATATTTTCGGGTGTGGAGGCGAGACCGCAGAGAGGACGAGCTCGGACGAACATGCAAGATGAAAACGAAAGAGGGGAAGCAAATGATAGAGGGGGGAATCAGAAGAAAACGGAGGATAGGAGATTAACGAAGGAAATGCAAACGCACGTCCATCTGGTCACAAATGTTTCAAGCTACAAAAATATTGATGAAGAAAACTGTAGTAAGTAAGACATGAACAAATCAATAATATTTATTACTTATCCCGTTAATTTGTCACTTTAACTTTTTAGTTCATCTTTGAAGCACTTGAATCAATCAATATAAACCACCTTAAACAAATAAATTATTAGTATTTAATGCTAAAGTGATAATGTCGCTGGCTGAGTAACAAACGGGTTGTCAACGCCATTCAAACTTTTCCTCTGACAATGAGAGTCAACGTTGAATGGCACACCATTATCATGAAAAGTGGCTAATTTTAATAATCCGCATCAAAATCATGTATGATCTCCTCCAAGATCATGCAAGGCGCGTGACTTCGTTGTATTTCGAAGGAGTCTGTCAGGATTTTGTCTAATTGGGTGTTCGGACGTGATCATGTCTTGTCGAAAAGTGTGTTCATAGTAGCACAAATCTTTGGCATCTGCCATGTATCACAAAATCTTTGCATGAACTTGCTCCAGCTATGCCGGTTTATGGTTTTGCTCACTGGAAGAAATGCCGAGTGCAAGTGGATTACGTGATTAGAATATTACAATAATGTTTTAAAATTTATTAAAGAAAATAATATGATAGTACCTTAGGATTTTTTAAGTTATTTGAGTAATTTTCTGCAGTTCTGTAGAATAGAATAGAAGATTTGTAATTTATTTATAAGTTATTTCCGTTTCTTTTCAAATTGTGTATGACATCTAGTCATGTTATCTATTATACAGTATGTGTTTATATGTTTTTGTATTGAATAAAGCTTTATCATTTCTAGTTACAATATTTATTATATAATATTGATTTATTGTACTGCCTATATGTTTAGGGTATTTATTTATATATTTTTGTCAGAGTATTTATAGGCCTATTGTTATCGTCTCGTTCTCCATATCTTCCGGTCTGCCGGTTACCGCAAATGCACTAAGTTAGCAATGCGGAAAGGGCGGCTTTTCTAAGACCTGAGAGCGTTCTAACGCGGTTGCATCTGAATCAAAGGGGATGTTTTTAGCGAGTGAGGGGCCTTGCACAACAGCCACAAGTCCCACACTCCGGTCATATAGCTTTTTTAAAATGGATAAACGTTTGTCGTTATAGAACTTGATTTAACTTTGGTAAAATTTAAAATATTTTGAAATCATTTCCACAGTTATGTGGATAGTTCAGTTTCGGACATGGGAGTCAAAGTCTTAAACAGTATAAAACGTGCAAAAAATTTTATTGTCTGCAAAAATTATCGGAAAATTGCCGTCAAATTTACTATATGACTACTTGGCTATAACTTCTGACAAATTAAAAATATTTTGATATCACTTTTACAGTTGTGTAGAAAGTTAGAAATTAGGTGCCTGGAGCCTGGAGCCGAAAATTGGCTTCAAAGTAACAACCAACATTTTTTGTAGAAATAATCACGTAACTTCCACAAATTTCAAAACATTATTCACAGTGATATAAACAATTAAATAATAGAAAGTATGTGCCTCAAAACTTTCCTTCATCTCTACATCAATCATCAGGATTGGTCACCAAGTTAGACGTTTATACTTGTAGAAAAAAAATAATCAAGGTCTCAATAATTTTTATTAATTTAACCAGATGAATTTAAGCTTCCCCTCTTAATGGAATTGTAAGTAATTAATTTATGCAATCTCCACAATTTTGTGAAAAAAAAATTATAGAAAATATTGTGGTAGCGACAACCATCACCCGTTCTAAAAATTAGCTTAACTATTCTAAACGCAAATCCAACCAGAATCTTCCAACATACGTTATATCATCTGTATTTGACAAAGGAACATTTGAAACACTCAGTACATCCAGTACGTCAACAATTCAGCTCGCTTCATTAATATCTCGTCTGTCGGTACATGTATACCCTGTGTGTCGGAACATCTCCAGTATCCGTCTACAACCAAGGTTGTTTTGCACATTAAGGTACACAAAGTTTCTGCCGCTTCTAAAATGCCCGCGTCCACCACCTATCCTCATAGTTAGACGAAACTGTATTGGTTGTCAACGGCACGGCTGGTCGCATCGTTGATTTGTTCGAGGGTGGTTTCCTGCGTCCGGACACT
>JAODGE020012065.1:0-15246 GCA_027574965.2 Ecitophya simulans | reverse complement strand
TATTACGCCGCACAATTCCACCAGCGACGGCAATAAATAACTTGTTTAGCTGTTGAATCGTTGAATGTTGTTTAGGTGTTGGTTGTCAGGTTGAGCTCGGTGCTGCACAGCTGTACCGCCTCATGTCTCTCTTGTGCGTACTCGCTGTTCTCACCGTAAGCTCGGGCAGCGTCCGTAGAATTCGCGTCGTCCGAAGTTCGGAGCCGCGCGATGCGCTCGAAAGCGTTTTTTTTTTGGCGTGCACGCACACGGTCGCAGCGCGGAACACAATACCTGTCAGACCGATCTCCCCGCATTCACCTAATGCTTCTTTCTATTATCTGGCGCTTCGTCGCCGGAGCCGGTCCAGCGCGACGAGACCAGAAAATCATAATAAATAATACAAGTGACGCGCAACGAAGGATTACATATTGGGGTTGCCGGTGTCGCGCGCGCGACGGATGGCGAAGATGAAAATTGGAGATAAACTTCATGAATTTCGGGGGCGTTGTTGGGCGCCGTGTGGCAGCGCAGCGTTCGGCGCGACGGAGATAAGACGGGGCGGAATGAAGCTCTTGATATTTCTGACACTTCGCTAGCGGCAGGCTGTAAAGAGCCGCCCCGCGGTCCGTAAACAAGAGATGAATACCACGCGGCGCGCCGGCGGCGAAGAGGGACAGCAATGCACACGAGCATGTGCCGAGGCAAAAATCAGCTGATCATAAATTTCCCGTTTCAGGTGCGGTCCGCTCGAAACCTCTCAAGGTCTTTTGCTTAATTTACCTTTACCTTACCGCTTCGCTACGCGATATTTAAGCTCTCTTGCATCGTCTTATCTATAAATTATCTTGAGGAGCATTACAATTTCCGCTCCTGTTCGATACAAAAATTGCATCTTTTTAATCAAGGGCATCCTCGAACATGGACGTTAAAAGCATAACAACCAACTCAATTATATCTTCTGGTCAATATGAATTGATTTCATCATATTCGAACGGTTCGGGACTAACATTCGAGCGTTATAAGTCATTCTATGTCGTAATAAATAGAAAATCAATCATACTTTTTGTTCCACAGGCGAATAAACCCTGCGGCGATCAATGGCAATGGCCTCCGAAATCTCTCTAGCTCGCCGAAAGTAATTATCAAAGGAAAAAAGTTGTGTAGTAAAGAACTCCATCTCGCCAGAATGAAAATGAAATTGCGAGCGTCTAGACGGCTAACAAAACACGGCGGTGAATATGTTTCAAAGTTTAACCGCGTGGAAGATCCTAAATATAATGCCTCTACACACCAGCCATTTCGCTCGACTGCAACTCGAGTAGCTTCCCACTTTTCTTTATATTTGACGCTATATTTACACTCGTCCTAGATTGATCATATTGATTGAATAAATTCCACGCGCTGCGTCATTTGCCCGACCGCCGACCACTAAAAACAACAGCGATTTACCTAAGAAAACTAATTTGGCATAATGTCACAATTAAATTATTTTATTTGCTTAAGCTACTAAAGCATCTTAAATAAGCATTCGCGAGGCGCGTGCACGTAGACCCCTCGTTGTAGTTGACGATTTAACTTAGATTATTTTAGATTAGGTTTAAAAGCAACACGAACACGGACGATTTGTTCGCCTGCCAGGTATTTGTTTACATTCGTTCCTTGTGTTCGCATATAATGCGTTTCGTTGACGCGTTTGCTCCTACTATTTACGATTTATATGCAAATCCAAAGGCATAATCGTCAGTATAGAAGCATAAGTAAATTCTGGGTAAGCGAATTTGGGATGGTAGAGTTACGCCCGGAAAAGTGTACTTTTCCTCGCGATAATTAAATTATTATTGGGTGCAAGTATAACGCGTTATAAATACGAATCAACAAATTGTCGGCGTAGTTGCAATAACAGATAATTTTTATAATTATTATTAGTTGATTCAGCTGTGCTCCACTTGTTTCGTTCGTGCACTATCAGAAGCAGCGACGCATTTGTAGAAGAATTATACACTGAGCGCTACCTGATGGCAAGCAGAAGAACTGAAATGTTTTACATCGGGCACACTGGGTGTTATAAACCTAATAACATATTATATATTTAGTTAAGAATTTAAACCACAATTGAAAATTACAGTAGTTTATCGAAACATCGTAACTTTTTTCGAAATTTTGTTCAATTTGGGTTAAACGGGCATTATATTTAACATAATTTTTCTTAAAAATTAATGCACGATTTAAATATTGATTATTTATAAGTTTTTAGGTACATATCATAGACAGCAATGGCCACACAAGAAGATAAATATTACAATATACAATTGCACTATTTACAATATCTCCTTACGATAAATATCGATCGAAATATGTCGCCAGAAAAGTATCCCCAGATATTTTTTTGCTCGTGCCGTCTTAAGTTCTAAAGCATTTTTTTATTAGTCCAATCATTTTGAGTTATCCTAAAAACAGTACAATTAATGTAATAATATACAATTCAAACACAACCTTATCTACAGAACAACAAGAAAACAAAAAAACATGTGTTGTCATGAATAATTAAATAAATCTAATTTGTACCACTCGTAGATTTAACTATTGGAACGACTGTTAAAGCTTTGTTATGCCATAATAACGCAAATAAAACTAATGAAACGATTAAAATTAAAAAAAAATCTATTTTGAATTCTGTTTTAAAAGTTTCGTCTGTTTCCCTCCGGCCTTATTTAGAACGTCTGTAAACAAATGCCTTCGAAGAACGCGCCAGGCGCGTCTAGCACGCTGTTTACTGCTCACTAAAACAATAATTTGATTTGTTGAAAGTTTATTAATTCGTGTGTACATGTAAAGATAGCAAAGCGTTTTTTTCTTTAAAAAAATTTGGTATAATCTAGGATTATCACTCAAATAGGCTTATTCTTTGTTCTCATTACTTTTAGGAGTATTAAAATAGTTTCATGCTCTGGTACATGTGGATTGCAAGAAATAAACCCAAAATAAGCAAAGAAAATGCGAATAGTCTTGGTCAGTACATACGCGGCCACTGATTTGATTGGTCCGTGAGCGGCACGTAAATAACACCCATCAGAGATTTCCTCGAGATCGATCCATCGGGCAACTTGTCGATTTGTTCCAGTTGTTGATCACCGCCGGCAGGTCCTACAGGAACAATTAAACGTCCGCCGACTTTTAACTGGTCTACGAGAGCTTGGGGTAGAGTTGCAGCCGCGGCGCCTACGTGAATTGCGTTATATGGTCCAAATTCGGGCACTCCTTGACGACCATCGCCAAGTTTCAATTGTACACGGCCACTGGATAATAAATCGCCATTGTTTTTATTAATATTTTTCCTGCTTAATTCCACCAGCTCAGACATGTGGTCGATGCCAACTGCAATGCTAATTTTAGAATAAAATTATTTATAGCTAGCATGTAATTTGTGATTCGCATATATTGCATTACATTATAGTATAAATAAACTTAATTTGACCACAAATGAATGATTTGCCTTACCCATTATTTCCTAACATTATTGCCATGCATGCAGTCAAGTATCCACTGCCACTACCAACATCTAAAGCTCTTTCTCCCGGTGTTAATTTCTCTTTCAGTAACTCTAGTGCATGTGCATGCATATGAGGAGCTGAGATGGTCACTCCATAGCCAATTCCTTGAGGTGCATCCATGTATGGACTGCGCTCCGAGTAATCACCCCTGTCAACTGCCAACATGGCTTGTTCCACTGTATCACTGCGAATAATTCCGTTTGCTGTAATGGCACACACAAACCATATTACTCAAAATTAAAGATTTAGGTGTAAATGTTTCATACCTCTTAAGTTACGAATCAATTCAAAATTTGTTTTTCCATGTGACCTCCACGCCATTATTATTGTTGCAAAATAAAGCGCTAACGAGAATTTAATCATATAATGATATATTGTATAAATAATTCGTATGCTTGACAGATTTGGGAAGTAATTGTTGATGGGCTTTGCAGGTTGTAATTTCGTTCGAGAATATGACCGATATGTACCAAAACAAACCACAAGGTAGTTAACTAGTATATCACTATAGGCAACCAAATGCATATAATCTTGTTATTTTTTTAATTTCCCCAATCTTTGTTATTTGTGACACAAAATAGAATGGAATTTTAAACTATTAAAATTAAAAACTATTATAGTTATCTCGCTGAGAAACCTACTATTTAAAGATATAAAAAGCTACCAACTTTAAAACAACAATTGTTTTATATCTCACTTACAATTAATGAAAGTCTGACTTTCGACAACTCAATATACCTAAGTTTTCATTTGCAATAAGATATAAATATTTAAGTTAACACCAAAGAAATTAAGTTATTTCTAAAGAACAGCATTCAATAAAAGATGTTTTTTGTATATATAATTAAATTATATTATTTCTTATACGTCACAATGTGAAAATGTAAGTTTTACCTTAGTAGGTGCCCATGAAACTACAAGTTCAAAATCTCATCGCATTAGACATTAATTAATTACTTTAAAATTACTTCACGGAATCAGTTAACTACTAGGACCGGGAGATTACAGTTTGTTCTGCCTGCGCGCGCGCAGTGCACTTCAGTTAAGGTAAAAAATATACTCTCTTACATACTAATTCATTATCAGCTGAAAAACGTTCTCACAATTTCCGAGAAACAGTAACAATATAATGCACAACATAACTCCAACATGCTGATTACCCTAACCCTTTACTATCCTTACATCAACCTCTAAAATCAGTCAAACAATCAATGAATGCCGGTGCAAATTAGTGAGTGTTTTCTTCGCATTGTTTTCCTTCTATTTCCTGCTTAGCTTTGATTACCGATTGCCTACTTCTCTTAGTAAATATTAGGCGTATGAGGCACACATAAAACGGACACGAAATAAATCTACGTCCAATAAATTATTTGTTAACAAGCATATTGCGACGGACGCTCACTTACGATTTCCTGATACGGATACATCAGAATATTCAAGTAATTGATGTGAATTGTACACGTATCACATCGTGCAATTACGGTAAGAGTTGATTAAACATTCTAATTACACTAACAATTATGTCGATGTAAAATGGCGTTCGCAATAAATAACTAAAAGCAGTGGATGTCAAGCATGCAGACTAAACATTTAAAGTCTCAATGCAACTGTTGTCAAAGCAGAATGAAATAATAATTACAAGAGTTGGAATGCTAATATTAACCAAAACTTGCAATTATTACCTATTTCATGACTTACATCGAGAACTTAACCATTATGAGATTTCTAATTATTTACATTAAGTTATTCATTCTTATATTAAGTCTCTCCCTTTTCTTGTATTAATTCACAAGTTACATTTATCATTCTTGTGCTACTAAGTAGATTGTATTCGTATATGCAACGCGCGAGTAAAACTTTCAACGAATCGTTAAACGTAACAAAACAAGGTTTACATAAAAATAAACGTTATAAATTATAGCACACATTTGTTTTACCCTGTGTCTACTGTGCATTGCCTACAACAAATATTAATCGTCATTTACATTAAATTTCTTTTATGGTGCCTTTCGGCAAAGAGAGCCACATTAAGTGTAAAATATTGAATATAAAATATTTGAAAATAATACATAATGAGCACAGGGATTGTTATTAACAGATCACAAACGGATCAAATGACGGAGAACGCACCTTAACGAAACTTATTAAAATATGCTCAGTCCATATTAGCGTTCTTTCTGTCCCACGTTTCCTTGTATTGGGACAGTCGTTGGCGGTAATAGTCCAGATCTTTTGCGTCGCCAGCGACGGCGGTATTGCCGTTGGTTTCAACGGAACTTTGAACTGAAAAGAATGAAATAAGCGAAAATCAAAACAAAAATTTGTGACAAATAATTTAAAAATAACATAACGTATCTGATAAATTAATCATTTGATGAAGTCAGTTTCAGAAATGTTAAAATCGTTCGAAATGTTAGAAATTTAGTTTGTAAATTAAAGCAAGTGTAAAAAATAGAAACGATACTATCGTAGCAGCCAGTTGCAGATGAAAAGACGCTTTCCGTTCTCAATTTTTCATCGTGATCGCTAAATTAGACAATGAGACAGTTAGTTAAGATGTTTACTTAAATTTTATTATACAAATATGAATTTTAGCGTAAAGGTTTAGTAGATGGGAAAAAATTTTCGGACTTTGATTCGCTTACCGGATGATGGATTCTTGCGTTCATTCTCGATCTCCTTTAGATTCTTTTGAATGTATTCCTGGAAGAACTGACTCGATCGCTGCAGGAACGGATCGATGTCGGACTCGGGGTTTTGTTGCAGAAAGTCGTAGAGCAGATTCAGGCCTTCCTTGGTTTCTTCTTTGCTGCCTATCTTTTGGAAGATGTCCGTCAGTTGCGTGTGACTCGAACGAGGAAGCATCTTGCGTGATTCAGTCTTCAGTGGTACTTGTTTGACTTCATCCAATTTCAAGGACTGCAACGATATTCATTATAAAGCTACATTCTCTCCGACCTCAATTTTCTCATACCCTGATCATTTTATGGATAAACATCTCCAGCTCGCTGTCATTGATATTGGGAATTTGAGCCAAATGTTCAGTAAGACGGGCACCTTTTATCTTAGCGATAGAATGTAAAATCGTCTTAATGGTTCGAATCGGTGTGTCGGCGGGCTTGTTCTTCCACCATAGCGTTGGGAATTCTTTGAAGAAGTTATGTATGTCCAGGAGGACTCGATCGCAGTCGATGTCGTCCTCCCAAGTCGGCATGATTTTGATCACGCGCCATAAACATTTCATCACGATATCCGTCAATCGACAACTGCCGTGGAAGCGGACACATTCGTGTAAAAATTGAATCAAGGCACTGAAAATAATGCAATTATAAGGAAGTCATAACTTAAACTGAATAAAAATGATTAACCTACCAGATACAATTGGTATGATCCGCACGTTCGATCAATTTTACACAATGAAGATTCAATACCCTGATGTACGAATCCTTATTTGGCACGTTGTCAAGACGATCTTCTACTAACAACTGTAAAAACTCACGTATGATCTTCTTTATTGTGTTGGTTGTGATTTTACGACCCAATTTCGAATGCGCGAAGAACTATCAATAAAAGAGCAAAACTTATAGTCCCTCGATGTCATCGAAAAAAACCCGTACATACCAATTCGAACAGAGTCAGCAGGTTCCTGTAAAGCCTCACGCACACCGTGTTCTTGGCGGGATCATAACTATGCAGATTGAAGAGCTGATTGGCCAACGCCGTGATGAATCTGTCTTCATAATCAGCTAAAATATTTCCTTTGTTCGACCGAAGAATGTCTTCAAGAGATCCGACTGAATCAATCGCCTGAGCTAAATTAGTCGACTCCAGCGTATGCATGTGTCTCTCGAAGGCCACAGCATCCGAAGATTTGGCGCTGTGTTGTCGCGAATGGCTAAGAACCTCAGTGGAAAGTAATGGTTTAGGTGGTGACACAGGAATGACTCTTGCTCGAGCATCTTCTAACGACGGCGCCAAAACATCGGCCTTGAGGAAATTCAAATCGAACACCTCTACCTTCTGCTGTGGAATTTCCTCGCGCATGTTATCGAGTTGTCGGATGATGTTCGAATCAAGCTCATACGGATTCGGAATGTTCCGTTGTGGCTCCCTGTCGACCACCTGCGAAGGCAAAGCGACTTCCGGAAGATTATCCTCATCGTCGTCGTCGTGATCGGCGTCATCCATTTCCTCGTCGTCGTCGCCGTGGTCGTTGGTGGGCGTCAATTGCGAAGAAATGTTGATGTTCTGCGTCAAGTCGATCTTGTTGACTTTCATCGTTTGCAGCGGCTGTTGCTGCGGTGGAGGTTTCTTACTGGCGCGCTTGATGCGTTCTTCCAAGAGAGACATGTCTTTGTCTGAGATGTTACCAACCATTTTGAAGATCTTCTCTCCCACAATGTAGTAAGCCTGTACAGCGCAATTCAACGCGCCGTTGCGCACGGAGTTGTCTCTGTCGGAGAGCTGCTTGGCGATTTCTTTCAGACACGCTTGCGGCGTTGGCATGCAAATATTCAATCCATGATTGGCAATTGTTAAAGCCATAGCTTCCAGGCACTCGGCACGTTGCCTAGCGTTCTTCGACTTCAGACCCTCCAGCAAATAATAGGTGAATAGCCTACTGACTGGATAAACTTGCCACAACTGCTTGATGAGGGTCTTCACACCGTTGCGCACCGCATCCTTGGGATCGCCAATCTTCGTGATCAGATATGGTATAAAGCAGGTCGCTTCATTTTCCAGGAGATTATACTGCTCGCCGATGAGCACTTGAAACACTCCGGAAAGATATTCCAAGCCTTTCAGCAACACGGATGGATTGGTGTCAAAGAATCGCAACGTCAACCACTTTAGGATCAGATCCAAATTCGATATCAACGCCTGACCGTTGTCTTGCAGGTCGTCGTTGAGCGATTCAATGGCCTTGATGTGATACTTAAAATCGGCGTGGAACATGTTAGCGACCAACGTCTTGTTCAGGTTCGCCGTGGTCATCTGATCTCTCAGCAAGTCGACGAATTCCTGTCTCGGTGTTGTAAAGTTCCACTTGAGAACCTTCAACTTGGACTCGTCGATGGTCCTCTGATGCTTGAGATTGTTCACAACTAACAGTGGCGATGTGTCAATATCATCATCCTTCTTGTTCCTTGCTACTGGCTTGATAGCCGCGGATTTCGTAGGTTTCGCAACAGTTTTGGTGTTTGATGCAGGCCGTGCGCCACCGGATTTGACAACTTTCTCTTCGGGCGCTGCGGATTTTTTCGATGGCGCAGGCTTCGCCGGCAAATTGGGACGCACCTTGTCCAGCTGCGCCACGATGATGTTCTTCGAAGCCGGCTTCACTTTCTCTGTTTGTTTGACCATCGTCTCGTAGCCGAGGTGAATCATGATACCGAGGATTGCTTCGATCGCGTTCTTACGAACATCCGCATTGCGATCTTCAATATTTGCGTAGAGGTAGGGTATACAAATAAGCAATTCCTCTTTGGGGACTTGCTTGACTAAAAATAACACGAATATTATCGATCTGCTGGTAGGAGGCATAATTTAACTCACTTTTAGGTAAATTTTCGGCAAGCCACAACCACAGCTCGCTGCGCAGAGTTGGTGATCCCGATTTCAACGCATCGTGAATCATTTCACCTTCAAAGAACTCCTTGTAACCCGCTTGTTCGGCGTAGGTGTTCATGCACTGGACAGACGCCGTTCTTATCCAAGCTTTGGAGTCGCCCAAACCTGAAATTTCACACGAAAATTAACATAGAGAAGATATCGTTGGTTAAATAATCCTATCGGATTGCACCTTGCAAAAATCCAGGAAACAGTGTCCTCACGTACTGCTTACAAGGTGGTCCCATCGCGGTGGCAATATTTTCGCAGATATTCAAAGCAGTTTGCGCAATCTTACTGTTACTATCAACCAAACGAAGCGCTAACGCTTGCGGAAGGTCGCCAATATTCGGTTTGATCAGCTTAGCGTCGCTGATTATGCTCGACACTTTAATCAAGGCTTCATTTCGCACCTTCCAATTCTTATCCGCCATTTCTACCACGAGAGCCTCTGTGATCTGACCGCTAATATCGGTCCTTGGTAACAAATCCGCCACATTAATGGGGTGCGCATCGCCACTTCCCTCGTCATCTTCCACATCGGGATCCATGCTATTCGTGCTTTCGGATTTTACGACTCCGCGCGTCGGCGCGGGCGGCTTCTCATTCTCGTACTTCTCGAACTCTGCGTTGATTTGCTCACGCAAGGCCGGCTTCTCGTTCTCGATAAACATTTGCAAATTATGGCCCATGTACAGAAATAGCACGCCGAATAATGAAATGGCTGCACTTCGAACTTGCGCATTGTTGGACGCCAATGCCTTCTTTGCATTATCGATTAAGAATTTAGGGTTCAGGTTACTGCATTATAGAAAAAAAACTTTTATAATGACTGTTTCGTGAACGTCCGCCATACAAAAACTTACGCAAAGCCAAACTCTTTGATGGCGTTTCCGATCCAAGCAAGGCTCTCTTGTAGAACTTTCGGACTCTTTTGCGTTAGCGCAAACTCAAAGACGTTTGTAGAGACGTGACTCAGAGATGTAGATTCGGCAATAGCTGTGAGAGCTTCGTTTGCTGCAGAACCATTTTTAGCATCGCCAAGTTTTTCAGTGATATCGTTCAGGCAATATGTAGCACTCGTTCTATATTAAATAAACACAAGGAAATTTTCATATTATCCGCTTCAAAGGAGTGCGAATCCAATTAGACTTACGTTGAGAACTTGCCGGTGCTAGCCAGAACTTTCATCGCGTCTAATCTAGCCTTTAAGACTTGGAAATTCGTATCTTTTATACCGGGTTTCTTGCAAAGTGTCCTAACTAACGCCTGTACGGGCAATGTTGATGCATCTCGCGACTGTATTTCGGTGAGGAATGACTCGACTGCGTTTAATCTACAAATAATCACCAGAAAAATCCATCAGAATATTTTATATTCCGTAGGAATGTAAATATTTACCTATTTTTCCAGTTAGCATCTGCCAAACCATTGATAATTTCCGTTGCGAACATATCGCCAACAAGCTCAGCCACTTCCTCATCGGACAATTCCTTCTCGATGACTTTCGGCGGCGATTTTGCAGCTTTACCCTTCGACTTCACAATGGTCGCGGTGCCACTAGAGATGTCTGGTTTCTTCTTAACAGCTGTAACAGCTCTCCTCGCCCGAGCTTTGGGTGGTGCTGCAGCGGCGGATGTCGGAGCACTCTGAACCTTAGGTGGTTCACTTTTAGATTTAGGTTTTTCCTTCTTTGTTCCTGGTACTTTAACAACTATGACAGCCTTTTCGCAATACTCCTTGACCTTTCCCATTTTGATGACGTCTTTTTCCAGTTCAACCAAAAATGGGGCGACGGCGCGGTCCCCGACGAGTTTCATTAGTGTGCCGATTGCATCACATGCAGCATCACGCACAGCTGGATCTGGTTCGTTTACCAGCTTAAGTAGTGCGCCACAGAGAGCTTTTAATATTTTCTTGTTCACGACGACTGGCACGGTCCTAGTGAAGGCCCTAGCTAAGAACAGAGACGTTTCTGTCTTCACCGACGGATTCTTATTCGCCAACGCTTCCAAAATATCGTCGAGAACGTTTTCTAAATTTGCAGCTAGATAGATCGAGTCGATTGCTTCGCGCAGGGCCACGACGACGTTTTGTTTCTTCTCTTTGAACTTTTCGAGTATAGATGGAATGCAAGCGCCTGCGTACGGCTGAAATCGTTTCTTCAGCCCGTTCGCAACGCCGTTCAAGCATTTCGCCGCCAGGGCAACCACCATGACGTTGCTGTCCTTCTGAATGATCTTCTTGAGGGCTCGGACCAAGTCAGCGTAGTCTCCGTTTTCCAATTTCGGGGCTTTCAACAAGTTCTCGAGCGCCTCGAGTGCCTCCTTTCGCTCTTGCCACTTCTTGGCTTCGATTTTGTCGTAGAAATCTTTGGGCAACTTGGAGAGAATATCGACAGGGTCGGCCATCTCATAGGGATCCAAATTGATCGGCTCGTCCACCTCGTCCTCGTCATCTTCGTCACCGTCGTCGCCGGCCTCGGCGGCTTCGACGGCGAGCTTGGCTTGTTTCTCTTGTTGGGAGCGAAGATACCGTGTGGGGACGGCCCGCTGTCCTTCGTTCTTGCTGAACTCGCCTTGCAGTTCGGTCACTTGCACCGGCTGCAGCGAGCTCAGTTGTGGGTTGAGCGCGGCACCGATCCATCTGTGCATCTCGATGACCAACGCGCGCGCTTCGTCTCGCACGTTTTTATCGCGATCGGAAAATAGCACTGGAATTTTCTTAACGACGGGCTTCAGTTGGATAACTTTGGACCCGAATTCGCGTAGAGCGGTGGTGAGCGCGACTATGCAGGCCGCCACGATTTTGGGGTTCTTCAACTCCAGCCCTTTGAGCAGCTCCTCCACGACGGCGTCGTGTTTCTCAATTTCAACATAGATCAGGGTCACTTGGAGCGCCAGCTCGCGCGTTTTCGCCTTCGGCGCCGCCATGCATTTCGTCACCAGACCGTTCATCACTTCGCCCACGGTCTTGCCGGCGTGTGCGTAGTTTTCAGCAAAGGCTAAAGTTGCTTCTAGACCTTTTTCTTGACTTACGGCATTGCTATCTATGACGAACTTCTTTACCAAGCCTAAGACGACAATTTAAAAAAATAAAAATAAAACTGAATTTAATGTCCTATACATGGTGTGCACTTCAGCATATAGTATTACAAAAAGGAATAATTATTTCAAAAGCCTCTAAACCCCCTTTACTGCATAATTAACCGATATAAACTATCCTGCCAGATTAAAAACTTAACAGCTATAAATCAATTTCAACATTTTACATAAACAGAAAAAAACATCAAATTTATTTGATAGAGAGTAAGAAAGAGAACACATAAATAATTGTAATTTGGTCTCCTTATCAATTTCAAGGATATCAATAATAATTAAACAAAAATACACCGCAATTTGCGATTACTTTAAAACAATAGTGCCAGAATCAGTTTTATGCCACACTTCAAATGATAAAATTACTTGCTAATCCTGAATAAACTGTGACTTAAAGTAATTTCGAAAATAAACTAACATAAATGCATGTAGTGGAAAATTTTCTAAATTTAGTGAGTGAAGTAAGCCAAACATAAATAAACCCAGACAGTTCTATCCAAAGTAAAAATATGTAGTAAAACATGATAATTACCTAGATATTTAGCAAACTCTGGTGATTTCTCATCGTCAATCTGTCTGAACAGCTTGGTGACTTCTTCATAGCCATTTAGACGGGCCTTCCATAGTTTGTGCACACAGCGCTCATCTAGAGGAAGTTTCTTGTATTCATCATCCTCCATAATAGTAGATGTTTGAAAGAGAACCTGCAATGCATGAGAGTGGATTAATCTACATATGTGTAACAATGAATAGAATAGGTTCAAGTACAATCAAGATTTTGTCCAATCAACTTCTCTTTCCTTGATTCTTTGTGTTATACTGGCGCGACCGATATCTATATAAAGACGCCAGAAGTGTGTCTTTCAAATGGTGCATGGGCGTCACGAAAAAAAGACGCTGGAATAATGAAACCGCGACACACGAATGTGGTCGGCCATATTCCCACGTGCGACGGGCGACACAGAAAGTGCGAAAGTGCTCGCGCGGGCCGCGATCTCAAGACAAACCAGTATGAATCAGGCGAGCCATAAATGGTGCAAACCGATCGCGGGCATTGGGCGCACGCATTAAAGCGATCGGCGTTGCGAGTAACCTTACCCGAAATGTGATCAATTAGCGGATGGCACTCACGCTGCGGCCTCGCATTGACAACGGGACGACGAGCGACAAGCCGCGCGCTAATTTGCGGACGCTGCTTCGGACCGTTAGCGCGGCCACATTTGAATAGAGTTTTTTGTCGCGTAGTATTCGCCCGACGCCGGACCAGATAACGCGCACGGACACACGCGTAGCCGACGCACATGCAACACGCTCTCCGCACGAACCGTGTGTGCCGACCGTGTTGACACACGGAGAACAATTGAGCAAATGGAGAGCGCGTCGAATGGGTCGCGCGCGTCTTCCGAAACGAATGCCTACGGCGGGACGATCGATTCGCGTCCGCCTTACGTACCTTACGTAGCCGCACTTGCACGGGTGCGCGTTTCACGAGATTGATAGCGATATCTTTCGAAACATACAAATGGAATTTTACGCATGAAACGGTCACCTGTCAAAATGGACTGCAGATTGATTTTAAATCCCGCCAATAACAGACGCTGGTTGCGGTGTTGTCAGTTTGGCACGGCTGACCCGCCTGAGTTCGACTATAAAACAATGAAACATAGTGCGGAGTGTTCTGCGTTAAGTACTCAAATTTTTCTTAATATTACTTTAACTACTTTGTGTACGTTTTTTCTTAATCTTGTTTAATGGATATCTTCTTAATATTTTCTTTTTGCGCAGTCTACCTACGCGCGCCACCTATTCCGCGCTGCTCCAAACTCCATCTGTCTATTTTCTTCTTCCTCTACTTTTGTGTCTCCTGCTCCCTGCTACGTAACCATATACAACATACTAATGTAATATAGACTGATCACTGCTGCTGCTACACCTATCTGCAATTTTGCCGTTTACGGTGATGGGCGTATACAAATTTAATTACGGCGGGAAAATTTAAATTTAACCAATCATAACCGTGTATTTTCTCGGATCTCTCTGTCCGTTTGAGTCCTTCAAGTCTACTCTCACAAACTACGGTTACAAAAGGGGGTATTCATGTTTTACTGCTATGCACTGCTCTATCTGCTACTCTGCTACACCTGGCATTACTGTCATGATTGGGCGTTATTGCTGTTATTAGAACTACACTTTTGAGTTGTGGGAAATTATGTTATTGTTTTCATCACTAGTTCTTGTTTACCAAACAAAATTATGTTTTCCACATTCCTCACATTTCCAAATTAACAATAGTTACTTTTTAGAATTATATCATTATAGAAATTATATAATATAATATCACAAATCCAGAAAAAAAAAACTTACTCAGGCGAGAATGGAATACGAGCTGCAGTTAGAAGCGGGCGCACCTAACCACCGTGCTAAAGATAACAACCGGGATTAAATTTAAACATTTTTTCTAGAACCTAATCTACCGCGCGAAGCTTAAACTTCCGCAGTGCTGATTTACTACTTTCATCAGATCCCAGCCCACTATAAACTTATCATTCCCATTGCGGTTCTGTCGACAAAATCCGAACACGGTAGTAAATCGGCCGGCTTATCGGATCTGAAAGTTGAGACGCCATCCCCGAGTGCAGCAACTACCGGACGTGTAAAAATTTTTTTTTCAATTAAAATTGTCAATATTAAACACAGATATGAATTATGAATTCATTGAATGAAAAGAGCAAACGTTTGAAAAATTTCAGTTTATTATAAAGTTTACAACAAAACAAAAATTTCGAGTATATATATTTGAAATTTTTAAATATTGCACCATTGCACGATAACCTATAAGATTTGCGCGGTTCAAATTGTTTGTTGCTTTCTACAACACCACAATCGTTTTTTTTAAAGTGCGTTTAATTCCTTTAATCTTAATTAGTGTAAGTTTGAACATAAATCAATAAAAATGTTGGACGTTGATACACCTAGTCGCGATAGTGAGCACACATTCAAGATAT
>JAODGE020012056.1:0-12838 GCA_027574965.2 Ecitophya simulans | reverse complement strand
TAATAATTACAAACTGTGTCAATCGTCCTCCAAGGCTGATTCAAACAACAAGTGGGTCTTCTCCAGGACAGACTCGCCGTGCATCGGCTTATGCAACAATTTAAATATACCCGTACCAATGGGCGCCGGCATGCCCATGATAATATTCTCGGATACTCCATTGATTCTGTCTGTCTGACCATAATACGCCGCATCGAACAGGTGATCCGCCGTTCTTTCAAACTGTAACAAACAACAGAGAACGCGTTCAGTAATTTCGAGAATTTGACATTGCAACATGGATTGTTACTAAATCCGTAACAATTAGAAATCAACTTACAGAGGCGAGATTGAGCACTGATTGTTTCATTTTTGCCAGACCGTAGCGCGTAATACCGAGAACTTCTCCGGTGTGTGTCATTTGGGCGGCGAGCAACATGATATGTCGATAATCGACGCTCATGCCGTGATTTTCCATTACCATTCTGATTTCGGTCATGATTGTCTCCCTGCGAATGAAATTTTCATTGTGTCAATAAATCCGGTGACATTGGAATTGAACACAGACTAAAGTATATGTGCTACCTTGCAGCTTCAATTCCTAACGTGTTGTAAACTTCAATAATGTTATTCGAAAAGGTTTTCCTTCCGTCCACACCGTAGGTGGCCATTACTTCGCGCAAATTGTCGCCTTCGACGCATAAATTGTACATTGTCTTGCCACCTTTTTCCTTCTTCGCTATGACGGCGCGATTTACGGTGGGCAAGCCCTAAACAAACGCGTCAATTATCATAATAATAAGTTACCTGAAAGATTTTCCGAAGAGAATCACGAACCTTGATAACCACGTTGGGAATGAGATCCTTCAACTCGTGCATGTTGAAATTCAACCTGTTGGAATGTTTCGCTTGATTGGGATGCACAGTAATGACCGTGTCGCTCTCGACACGAACATCTTGCGGTCTAAGTTTTAGTTTAGACGTGCAGAGATTGTACCTAATCGAATTGGCATTCACTTCCAATTGTAACAGCTTGATTCGCTCGTAATTCAACTGAATCAACAAGAACGCTTCGTCCCTGGTGTAAACATCCTCGATGTAAGTTGTAACTTCTCCCAGCGTCGTGCGTTCGACGCGACCTTTCACTTTGCGCGAAAACTCCGGATCGTAGCAGTTCATTAAACACGCCGTGATGATCGGTGTCGAAATGTTTTTGCTCGCATTGATGATTTCTTTGATGCGCGGCACACCTTGCGTAATGTTCATGCTAGCGACGCCGGCGAAGTGGAAGGTTTTGAGCGTCATCTGCGTTCCTGGCTCGCCGATGCTCTGCGCGGCTAACGCCCCTACCGCCGTCCCGGGTTCGATAATGGAGCGCGTGTATTTCTGCCCGCAAGTTTCAACGAACGTTACAAGTTGGCTGCACGTTATGCGCTCGACTTCTCTGAACGGGCCTGTCGATATTTTGTAACTCAAGTTAATCGAGTCGACTTTCGCCGCCCTTTCTTGAATAAAATCACTGGAAACATAAACGCAAATCACGTTAATTCCCGAGCGGTCTATAAAATTATATAACTACCTAAGTTGCTGCTTAAAGTCGTCGCTACATTGGCCCAAAGTATTATCGGTATCGGCAATAAGCGCGCGCGTAGCTCGCATGAGCTGACCGCCATCCAGAGCTTTCTCCTCTCTATAGGGATGTTTAGCTTTAACGTGTTCCAACACCCGAGCGAAATCCACCGGACAATCTTTTCCCTCCATGTAAGTCGGATCCAGCCCGTCACATCCGTACGTCAGCTGAACGATGTCTCCCTCGGCATTTCTCACAGACCCGTCGTAATGTACAACCAAATCTTCCAAAGACTTCACAAGCCTGCGCTGCATGTAACCCGTTTCGGCCGTCTTCACAGCGGTATCGACTAAGCCTTCTCTGCCTCCCATCGTGTGGAAGAAGAATTCGGTTGGCGTTAGCCCGGAATAGAAACTGTTCTCGACGAATCCCTTCGCGGCCGGCGTGCGCGACTTCCGCGCGAAGTGCGGCAACGATCGATCCTCGAAGCCGTCCGGTACACGTTTGCCGTTCAGGGCTTGCTGTCCCACGCAAGCGATCATTTGCGAGATGTTAATAAACGAACCCTTCGAACCGGACAGCGCCATTATCAAGGGGCTGTTCGTGGGATGTAGTTCGGCTACGCAGGCTTGGCCGGCGTGTTCGCGAATGACGGACAGCTCCTTGAGGATGACGGCCTCCAAAGATTCTTCGATGGTGCAACCGGGTTGCGTTGGCAGTTTACCTTCGTTCATATCACGAATGTAACCGTCGCATTTTCCGTAACCATCGCGCAACAGCGCCAGTTTGCGTCGAATTAGATTTTCGCCGGGTGTGACGTCGCCAATGCCGATCGAGAATCCGGTATTCATTAAATAATAAGAGGCCATTCTGGCCAGACGCCACATGGACTTAATGGCGTAGTCTTCGCCGAAATCTCTCAAGATGACATAAAATATACTGCCGCCTTTGCCGCCGGATCCCAAATGTCCCTTATCTAAAGTCCCGGCGATCAGTTCGGAATTTCTAATGATCACGTACGAGTCCTTCACGCACATTTCACGATCCTTTGTGTACGCCTTACCCTTAGCTTCGAGATTTGCCTTCACCGGGCATATGCTGTTCGGGCGGAAAATCATGCTGATTATCTGTTTGCCGGTCCAATACGGCCTAGGTTTGATAATGGCCGGCGTGGGCATGTTTATAGTCATATTACCATCACTTCCAGCTAATAACGTCGCAGCCAATTGCATCGCGTGATGATAATCCAGAAACGTATTCTTGCTGGATATCAAATAGGCCCCGGTGAGGAAATCTTGAGTTGCCGCAATAAGCAACTCGCCGTTTCTCGGCGTGACCAGGTTGCTCTTGTTTCCCATTAGAATCAAAGCTTCGGCTTTCGCTTCTTCCGTCTGGGGCAGATGGAGGTTCATCTCGTCGCCGTCGAAATCGGCGTTGTACGGATTGCACACGCATTCGTTGAACCTGAACGTGCGATGTTGGTGAATCTTCGCTCTGTGCGCCATGATCGACAGCTTGTGCAGACTTGGCTGACGATTGAAGAGGACGACGTCGTTGTTGTGCAAATGTCGTTCGACCAAATCGCCAAGCTTCAATTCTTGCGCCAGTTTCTCGCGATTGCCGTATTTTAGGAACTTTTTGAATTGCGAGCCTTTCTGCTGGACGTAATTTGCGCCGGGCCATTCGTCAGGACCGTTCATCACGAGCTTCTTCATTTGATTTATGTTTGCTTTCGTTACGCGTTCGGGAAATGTGAGAATTTTCGCAATATAGCAAGGCACGCCGACCTGGATTATAACGCGCCATGTGAATTTTGTATACAATCAATTTACAAATATCATACCTGGTCGATTTCTAAATTAGGATCTGGTGAAATGACGGTTCTAGAAGAGAAATCCACACGTTTTCCGGATAAGTTACCACGAAATCGTCCTTGCTTGCCTTTCAATCTTTGTACCAAACCTCGACCCGGTTTTTTCGGCTAAAAATAATATTGTTGCGATCACGATTCATATTAAATAAATTAAAAACACACCATCATCGCCAATGGCACTCCCGATAATTCGCTATTAATGTACATAGCTGTTTGAAGTTGCAAAAAGTCCCATCCTTCCTGGTACATGTTTACTGATGCTCCAGACAATTTGTGTTTCTTAATAACGTCATTAATAAAGATAATTTCCGATTGCTTCATTGTTAAATCGTCTTCGTTTCTAAATTAATAATATTATATTACTAACTGCAATTGATATACATTGAATAAAGTTAATTCTACATACGTTCCTGCTTTCAAATCTGAAACAACTGATGGTCTGATACAAACTGGAGGAACAAGCATTCTTGTATAGACTAAATCTTCTGGTTTGGCTCTGTAATATTTAAAAATAGTATTGTTTCTAGCAAATGTATGTAAAACGTACTTTTTCGCGTCCATAGCCAAGAGGGGAATATCGTCAACAGGTATTTGCTCAAATAACTTTAAAACATCAACTGGTGTCAAAGCCTCCATGTAAGTCATGTTTGCAACTGCAGTTTTTAACTCAGGATTCAAATCAATTGCATTGTTAAACTCAGCTGAAAATAAAAAAAAACCTAATTGATTATCCATCATTAATGATCATGATAAACTATACCTAATTGTGCTTGCACAGCAGGATCTTTATCCTTTCTTCCCCTGTACCTTTCATGCACAATTTTTAAAACTCCACCACCCGATCCTCCAGTTTTACTTGCAGTTAACTTCTTGACAACTCCATTGATGTCTTTGCATTTGAAACATTTACTGATCTTCTTACATTTGTCAATGATTTTCTTCCTGATTGCTTTCTTGGTCATGTAGCTCAGGTTAGGATTGCACAATCGTGCCCTAAATTGTTGTTTGTCTCCTTCAGTCATTAGCAACTCACCACACCTTTTGCAGATGCATTGCAAGATACAAATGATACTTCTAAAGTATCCTACATGAAATACAGGCAGTTCCAGATCAATATATCCAAAGTGGCCCACACATTCATTAATGTTTTTGTTGCATGTTGCACATGGAGAGTCTTTAGAGTTTGTACCCTGAAGTTTTAAAGTTAGAAAATTGTGTTATGACTATTGAAATAAGTCCTACCAATCGTTTGTCAAGTACCCCATATGGGATGGGCGTACGTTGCGCATCTTGATTGTACAGATTTTTCGATACCACATGAATGTGAGCTTGCTGTTGCATGCTCTCCGCACTCTCGACACCAAAACTCACATGGGAGCTAAAAGTTGTTAAGATCCAAAAATCGGTATACTGCGGTTAAGTAGTATTAACTTACATTTTTCGAGCCACATCGGCCTCTCTGTACTGCTCTTTCGGCATGATTAAATTCTCCTCAAACGAATTTGAGCAAAATTCCAAACGTTTACATTACACACGAGATGTTTACGATCAAGCCGTCTACTTGCGAGGTTAAAGATTAGATTTTGTTTGTTGGGTTGCATATATAACGTTGTTAACAATATACACGGCCACGAAAAAATTCTGAGAAACACAAGTTATAAACAAATTGGTGAGGTTAGAATTGTAATTGAATGAGAATCAAACAAAAGTTTGTTCAATTGTTTTATAATTTCAATATCAAGAAATGGTTTACATTCACTTTCCAACGAATTTAACTGAAGAGGAGATAATGCTCCAAGCAAAATACCAAAAGCTGAAGAAAAAGGTGCAGCTTTCCAACATTGTTTTTTTCTTCACCTAAAATCTCACTTTTTGTAGAAAAAAGCTCTGCAAGCATTGAAGGCTCCTAAACCGGAACCCGAAAAAATTGTCATTCCGAAACGACCGGCCGAAGCTCGAGATGCCCGTGAAGTTGCTAAAAAACTTATTAAGTCAGGCGTTATCACTGCCATTCCCAAACAACAGAAACAACCTGAACAGGGATTCAAGAGACCAAGGGGTCTGGAAAGGAAATTAACATCAGAGAAAACTGTCAGTGGCTATCAACCATTCTCTGCAGTGCAGATGGAGGAGGGTCCTAATAATCCAGAAAACAAACCTCCTAGAATTAAGAATTTATATGGCAATTACAGTAATGCTAGAGAATGGGAGAATGAAAGAGCTGTAGAAAAGCCCAAAGAAAAGAGTGACAAGCCAAGACAAGGCAACACAGTATATGTTCAAGGATATAAAATCACTGAAGAGTTTTTGGAGAAACACTTTCGGACATTTGGTGCTATTGTGAATATTTCAATGGAAATTGAGAAAAAGTACAGTATTTTTATTATTTATCAACACATTTGTTATTTGGTATAGAATTCTTGGATGTTTAAGCCATATTATTGTTTTTAGCCGCGGTTTTATTACATTTGATAAGGTTGATTCAGCTGACAGGGCTATTGCTGAGGTGAGAATAATCTTAATGACTTAATTACGATCTTAATGTCAATGGTTATTTTGGTTTAGATGGAAGGTTCAATGGTCTCAGGTATACAGCTGAATGTATCTTTAGCTAGAAGACAGCCTCAAATCGAACCGATTAACGATGCGACGTCATCGAAAGCGTGGTCGACTTTGGCCGCGAGTCATTCCCAAAAGGGTAACCATAGGGATAAACGCGACTTGGTTACTTATGATGATATTTTTGAATAAGCCTCAATGCTTCACCCAGTTGATTCCAGCGATGTTGGACATACGCATTATTTTTAAAGACTCACTGTCAAGTTGAAACAGTTTTATTCTATTCATAATTGAATAACGATAGAAATAAATTAAATTGCGACAAATTTCTAACATAACAGTTTGGGTGTTCATCCGTGACTAGTTACAATGAACGCGACTACGCCGATATTCGCGCAATAACAGTTAACAATAATCTAAGATAAAAAGAATCACCAACGTCGTTGAATTAAAATGACTGCTCAATGCGACTTACAACTAAATATCCCGTGGCGGATTGAAATATTCCCAGTGATGATGATGAATCTGTTTGCCGTCGCCGTTCCAATAGATGAGGAAGAGCAGCGCGATGAACACGATCAGTAGGACGACGGCGACGTTCGCGTCGTGCTTGCCGTCAACGCGCCCCGCCACGTGCTCGGTGATCTGCTGGATCAGTCTCTTGAAGGATCGCTCCGCGGCCGTGGCGCACGCTCGCGTCAATTGACCGGCGAGCTCCGGTACGCCGGGTTCGGGCGTGCGACGTCGCCGGCCGCTCGGTGCCGCGTCGTCGCTGCTCGACTCCGGCGCACGACGGCGCGGCTGGTGATGGCGATGGCGGCGGCGGCGCGGCACGAGCGGAATGTCATCGTCGACGTCGAAGTCTTTGAACGAGGTCGGAGATCGCAGAGCGTAGAAGCTCGCCGGCGGCTTCGGCGGACGCGGTGGCGGCGTTTCCTCGGACTCGTCGTGTGGGGCTCGATGCGTCTCCGTCCTCGGCGACGCCGATTCGCATTCGATCTTCGCTGCTCTGGGGGGCCGCTCGGGCGCGGAAACACTCTCCGCTTCTACTGATCGGACGTCAAACGGAGTTTTTTTTTGGCCGAAGTTCGCCTCTTTTTCGCGCTCTTGTCGCACGGCCTCGCGCGCGGTGGAAATCACCTCGTCGATTTCCTGCCCGACGCGCACTCTAAGTGCGTCTCCTGCGCGCTCAATGTCGGGCGTGCCTAAAACCTCCTCAAAACTCTCGGCCATTTTAGTAACGTCCTGTCTAGATGTACCTACTTCGGGCGCGCGCGGCGTGCGTCTCGGAGGCGCGGGCGGCGCGCGCGAATGCGCGGGTTGTTCCTGACACGCGTCGGTGTTGGTTTCCGACTCTTTCGTTTCGATGTGTCTGATCTGCGCCTCGATCGGTGGCGTCGAGCGTGCGATGGCGACTTGCTCAGCTTGTTCTTGGAGTTTCTCTACCAACCGCTGAAAGAAGCTCGCCGGTAACTCGATACCACTAACAACTAAATTACCTGAATTCGAGTTGATCTCGTTGACAGTGATCGCGGCGCTCTCAATGTCGCCGACTTTGATTTTGCTGGCGTGCAGCTCGTTCACGGCCAGCCTCTCCACGTCCAAGTCAGCCACTTGCAGTTTCTGCGCCTTGAGGGTTTCCACCTCGTTGGCGGGCTCCAGTTGTATCGGAATATGCTTCTCGATAATTCTCTCTATCACTTGCTGAGCGGGCGGTTGCTGGGCCTTCAGCCGGGCGAACTCCTCCGGCATTTCGGAGGATTCGTCGCGATCCAAGTCTCTGTCGCTGCAAGTTTCCCGCTTGACGCTGACGATTCTCTCCGTGTTCCTCGAGTACATCTCGATCGGTCCCGTCGGAATTTCCTCGCCGTGCGCGAATGGCTGCACGACGAGCGCGCCGTGCGTGATGGTCTCTTGGTGTTCGAATTCGCGCATCGGCCTGGGTCGCGCGATCGCCGCGTATTTGTCGACGGTCGGAGTTATGACCTTGTCGTGGGGGTCGCGAACCAACGCCTCGCACTCGAAGTCGTCCGGCAACGGTTCGGTCTGAACGGACGTTTCCACGTCGCGCAATTCCCTGCTGCCCAGATCGTCGTAGCTACGTTCCACCGATCGCTCGCTCTTCCTGCCACCTCTCGTTTTCCTCGCCGGTCGCGGCGGTGCCGGCAAGGGACGGCCCTTCATTTTCTCGATCACCTCGCCCGATTGCAGGTTCTTGCCGTGATCGTCGTCCTCGATCTCGACGTAGGGATCGCCGATGTGCTTCTCTTCGTCGGTGAGGTTGGGCACGGAGCGTTTTCGCGGCGGCCGACTTGGACCCAGCGTGCTGTAGTTGCGCAGCGGACGCACGGGCTCCGTCTGCGCCGTGGCACGCGGCACGGTGAAGAAACGCTCCTCTTCGCCGCCGTCGGACTTCAGGGATCGACGCCGGCACGGCGGTAAGGGCGGATCGCAGACTTGCGATTTATCTGGAACAGAATACCACACATCTAATCACGGCGCACTCTCTGGCATGGCTCATTTCATACAGGTCAACGATTGTTGGCTGGTCGATGTTGGCATCTCGCCGGCGAGAGCTTCTTCGTCCGGAAGCGCCGAACCTCTGGAACGCGAGCGAGTCCGGGAACGTGTTCTAAAGGGACGTTTGGGCGGTTGGTCTGGGGTAGGAATTTGGTATTCATGTTCGTATTGATTCGCCTGAAACGACGCCAAATTAATGTCCTGCTAAACGATTCTAACGACGCCAATGTTTCATACTTACTTCTTGCCGAACCTCTTTGTAACCATTCAGTTCCCCAGTGATGGAATCGTGCTCTGACATAGCGTTCAAGCTACGCAGACTCTTGTGCTTCCTTGGCGGCGCCGCCGGCGCGTCTTCGTCCGGATAGAAACGCTCGACGTTGTACGAGTCGGACAGAAGAATATTCGCTTGTTCGATGCCTGCCATCTGCTCGTTTTCGTAATGCGGGTTGTCCTCGAACGCCTCGCGGGACGTCATCTGGTTTCCCAGATACTTAATGTCGACGTCACTCTTCTTCCGGCCTCTGCGTTTCGGCCTTTCCGGTCGAGGCAGCGTTTCGAAATCGTCGTCTTGGTACGTAGACACGTCAGGTTCGGTGTGAATCGATTCTCGATCGTACTGAATGCCTTCTTGCGACACGTGCGGCGTCTTCTTGCGCTTGGGCTTCTTGAACGGCCGCCGCTTGGGCGCTTCCGGTTGGGCGTGTTCAATTTGCGACAGTGCGTTGGTCGGTGTTCGGAAAGCTTCGCGAATTTCCGAACTCAGATAAGCACCGACTTCGATATTGTCCTGAGAGATTCCCTTCTGACGCAAGAAGAACTCGTCGGAATTGATTTCCTCGAGAACGCCGCGCCGATGCACGTCGTCGGTGCTGCCGGCGTGGACGTTCTCGATTTTCTTCTTCGGAACGGCCCGCGCTTTGTCCTCGTCCGGATCAGTGACCGTTGGTGCAGCCACGTCGTCCGCGTGGAATTTGCCGTGACTCCAGCGGTCGTTGAATTTGGCATTGAACGAGGACGCGCGATGAATCTCCTGATTCTCTTTCATGTAAGCGTCGTGCATATCGATATCTTCGTCGTATTGACCCGATGCGGCTAATCGCATGCGCCTCTCTACGGAATCTTCTCGGTCTTCCTTCGATCGCAAATCCAAACTTTCGCGGTCCATCGAACCCTCCGAGTGCAATGGAACGCGCACCGAACCCTGGGTGTCTGAACGTTCGCTGTCTCTAGACTTGTGAGAACCAACGGTATCGACGGTGGCCGAAGATGGCGGCTGTCGCGTGAACTTGCCCTTCCACCTGGTCGTGAACTTGAACCTGGGCAGAGTGCCGCGTTCGGAGACGGGCGTGACGTCCGTGCCCGTTCGCGGGGTGTGGACGTCATCGCCGTCATCGTCGCGCTTCTTCTTCCGGAAAATTCTCGGATAGGTGCTGAAGTCGAATACGCTCCTCTTCTCGGAATCGCCGGCCGTCGATTCCGTCGATGCGGGCGCGCGCGCCGAGCGCTTGCCCTTGCGCGGTAGGCTCAACGAGATGTTCTTCATTCTCTCCGGCATCTTCGGCATCCTCGGCTTCTCGATATTGAAGTGCGGCATGTGCGGTCGTTCGATCTTGAGCTGGGGCAGATGCGGCCTCTCAAACTTGGGCGTGGGCATTTTGGGCTTCTTGATCGACTTGACCCGCACGTGGATCTTCTCCGCCTGCTCGCTGGCCTTCTTGCTGACGATGCTCGCCTGCCGCTTCAGGTTGGTGGCCTGTTTCTGGATGGCCTCGTGAATCTTCCGGCCGTGGCCGTCCTCCTTGCCGTCGGACTTGGCCGACTTGTTCTCCTCCTTGAGGACGGCGTCGAGCGGCACGACCAGCGCCTCGGCCGGGTCCTCCTTGTTGGCGACCGTGATCTTGGTAGTGCGCAGTTCGATGTCGGCCGCTCGCGCGGCGAGATATTCGATGTCGCTGTCGGTGATCGGTGTCGACGGCTTCTTGGGCTGGGCGCCACCCGCCGCAGGGTCATCGATCGGTCGGAAGTCGTCGTCGGGAGGGATGACCGGCTCGTAGTCATGGCTACTGAAACAACATCGAATCGCGGTTAGGCGAATGCCGCGCCAGAATCAGAGTCAGAGCCGGAGCTTCACTATTAATAGCGACATTATCCGGGGCACGCGCGTTCGCTCTTCGTCTCGCCACATACCGCTTGTGATTGACCGTCAGATTTGGCATGCGCTGGCTGGCGCGACTGGTGGGTCGGCTGGCCGTCAGGCGCGCCGTGCGTTCGGGCAGCAGGGAGTCGCATCGGAAGAATTGGCACGCGCATCGCACCTCCAGCGAGCTCGCCGGCGAGCCGCCGGAGTCGTCGCGCGTGACATTCGGCCGGCGGTGGTGGCGCGTCGCGCCCTCGGAGACGGACCTGCCGTGCTGCGCCGCATCGTTCGGCCGTTGCGGCTTCCTCGCGGCGCGCGGGTTTATCGTCGTCGGGCGCGACGGCTCCATCGGCGGCGTCGACTTATTTACGCGCTGGCGACATTTGGCGTCGGCACGCACGCAGTGGTCGTGGAGAGCATCGTCCGCGCGTCTTTCTCCGCTTCGCGGTCGTCTCGGTCGGCGTGCTTCTGCGTCGCGCGAACGTCTTTTTCGAACATCGATGCACCACTGGATAAAATTAGGCGCGTCTATTGTTAGCCCAACGATGACCCGAAACGCGACGAGCCGGCCAGCAGCTGCCTGTTCGCCAGCCAGCCGGCCAGCCACTGGCATTGCGCGTTATTTCGGTTTGTATCTAACATTGAAGCCATCTTTCCGCGATATTACGAGCGGCGGCTCACTTTGAACGGCTGCCAAGCGTGATTACATTACACTAGACTACTTACTTTGCTCTAGACCAACACTCGTACTCCTCTGCGCGGTCCGTTCCCTTGATTGGTTCCTGGCGCAGATCCGAAACTGGGCTTGAGGGACTCGTCGGTGACGCGGCGCGTTCTTCACCTCCTTCGGTGGGTTCTGGCGGCAGCTCAATCACGATCTCTCCCTTTTGCACTTTCTTCCAGTATGCGTATTCTTCTGATGGGGTCATCCCCTGCACGGCTTCTTCGTGCATTTTGGCGATGCGCGCCTCCTGGATGGGGTTGCACACTGGAATTGGCTTCCTGAATGATGGGCTCGGGCTGATGGGGAGTGAACCTGGTGTACTTGGGGTAGAGATAGGACTAGACGGAACTGAAACCGGGGATGAGGGAGCTGACACGGATGCCGGTTCTTCGTCAGGGTCTAGAGGTAGTTGCCCTTTTTGTAATTTGGACCAATATTCATACTCTTCTGCAATCGTCATGCCCTTTGTTTTTTCAGCATGTTTTTTTGCAATCCTGTCATCGCTAAGTTGCTTCGGAGTAGGCGGGGCACTGCTCGAGACTGTTGGAGATTCGTCTTCTTTGGCAACTGGTTCGGATGTAACAAGCACATCTTCATATATACCGTCCGGATCTTCCTTTGATCTGCGCTTGAAGGATACCTTTTTCTTCAGCACTGGGGAATCTTTCTTTTTGTTCTTTTCTTTGAAATCGCTTTCTTTGACGTCCTCTTCGATGATCTGAGCGATCACTGTTTCGGTTTTTAAACCGTCCTCCTCGTCGATGGTCATTTTTGTCTCTGTCACAATGGCTTTTTCTTGTTCCTCAATTTTGTCGTCGTCAGTTTTTTGTGTCTCCAAGAGCTTCTCGTCTTCTTTGGGTTTGTCTTTACTCTTATCCTTTTTTGCAACTTTCTTCTTTTTTTTCTTCGTACCCGATTCTTCCGACGGTGCCACTGGAGGTTTATCTACAACGACAGGGGTCTCTTTTTTCTTCTCTGCTTCTGCTTCTTCTTCCTCTTTGACAGGAGTAATGGTTTTCCTCTTTGTTTCCGGTGAATACTTGTCAACGACATCGGTGGCTATTTTCTTGAGTTCGTTCATTTGCTTGGTTTCAAAGAAACCGTTATCGGGCTCAGAGGGAGTCTCAAGGACAGCGGGCGTATCCAGAATTTCGTCGTCCGAGGGTGCGGTCAGGATAATCAACTGTACTCCTTTATCGGATGGCGTTTCCAGAATGTCTTCCTTTGTTGCCTCGACAATTGGGCACACTTTTCTACCTTCCGCAGGTTCTTTCTCTTCAAACTCTAAATATGAGAATTCGTCGGTTTCGCCGGGAGGCGGTTTCAAAGGTATGTGTATGAAGAGGGGCTCTTCCGCTTTTTTCGATTTTGCAGGTACCTTCTTGCTCTTTTTTTCTGCTGGTGCGGTGGTTTCTTCCGTTCTCTGCTTTTTGCTCAGCTTTGATTCGGACTTGCTGAAGAATTTCGGCAATT
>JAODGE020012054.1:0-29246 GCA_027574965.2 Ecitophya simulans | reverse complement strand
TGAACGGGACGCTGCCTGCATGCAGGCAGCGTCCCGTTCACGCAAGCCTCATGGTCGTCCGGAAGCGATAGGCTGCGGGACGAAAACGGGTAGTGGTCGACCCAAAACTGCAAGGTGCTCGCTCGCCGCAGCTGCGGGTGGTAAGTTGGGGGGGAGGTGGCCGCCCAACAGGTGCTGGGCCGGCAGCGGTCGTCTGCGCATAGTGGAGAGGTGCATGGGCACCTCTGGTGGCGATGTTGATGATGAGAGCGATGTCGAGTTGATAAAAAACTGTTGGGACAGTCACCGGCGCTCGAGACCGACGGCGGCGGTGTCGCCCCGGATCCACACGCATGAGCGCAGACCACCTCAGAAGGGGCGGCCACGGCTACAACCACTGTTGCGGGAGATGAGGAGGACACAGCACCAGCGGGTGCAACGTATGCCCCGTGTCCTCTACGAATGCAATGCTGTCCAGCGCACTCAGAGCCCCACCACCAGTGACTACAGTGGAGGTCGCGGCTGCGGTGGGCATGCACCAGCATTTCCACCTCATCACTGGAAAGACGCAGCCACGCCTGGGTGTCCCGGATAAGGAGTGGCGCCCGCACGAGGAGCCAGCGCCAGCAGGCCTCCTCCAGCAAGCCCAGTCGCAGCGCCCGTGCCCTGGCCCAGAGCAGCCACCACACCGGCCGCACCGTCAGCAGATATGGCAAGGCGCCGAGCACAGCGCTCGTGAGAGTGGGGAGAGCCAGTGCCTCACTCACCAACAGGAGCGACACGTAATCGTCGATCAGTGTGTCGGGACCGACGTCCGCGGAGACGAGATAAGTGCTGCCTGTGTAGATGAAATACAGCGCCTGTGCGATCGAGGTCGGGGAGGGGGCCTCTCCAGCAGTGGCGGCAGCGGGGGCATCAGTGTCGGAGTCCCTCCTCCCGCTGCGGCTGGGGAGAACATGCAGGGGCACAGTGGCGGCGCTGGCGCCAGGCTCGGAGCGCAGCATAGTAGTGGTGTCCACATGCGGGCCAGCCACGGAGAAAGAGCCCTGTTCGCCAAGGAGCGACGCAAAGTAACCGCTGGCACGCGCGAGGAGGTTGCTGTGGCACCGGAAGTATGTCACCGTCCCAGCCCCCGCCGTCGCCGCAGTCGCGTGCTCACACCTCTCGGCGACCGAGTCCGACCGCGCCGCCGGCCCGTGCGGCGAAAGCACCGCGAGCACGAGGTCGGCGTCACAGCAGAAGGGAGAAGGGTCCATGGCCGTGCCGCCGCCGCCGCCCTCCGCTGGGTTTCGCATGGCAGTACTGGCGAGCGTATCACCAAAGAGCGCACCCACCACAGCCACCTTCGCCACCTCCCCCGTGTTCCCCCGACATCGTTGTGGTGGGGAGTGCAGCACACGCAAGCCCAGGATGGTCTGCGCAGGGCCGCTGTGGATTGTCACGGCCTGATGAGTGCACTGCCAAAGCGCAATGTTGCACGCTGCAGGTGGTGGCGTGGCGGCGGCGGTGGCATACGGCTGTAATGGTGGTGGTGGCAGTGGTGTTGGCGGTCGTTGTCGTTGGGTTGACGGCGACAGCTCAGAGGCAGGTTTCCAGCACTGGCAGCCCTTCACCCACTCAGGCGCAGGGCTTTCCCCAGCTACTTGCTCGTGGAGCCGCTGAAGGTTCTGGAGCAGTGCAGTGCCATCCGCTTCAGGCCAGCCCTCTGGAAACCTATCCGGGGAATCAGGCTGCCACGTGATGGTGCCTCCCTCAGTACCACCCCGTGCGAGCCCAGTGCGATTAGCAGCAAAATAAGCAAAGCGGTCACTGAGTACCTCTCTGTCATTGATGTTGCTGACCGAAAGCTTCTGGAGGGGATGCGGTTCAGGGCTGCAGCGGATTTGCATGTACCCATCCATGACTTTGGCGACACACTGCATGGTGCGGGCAAGATGATCAGGGGTACTTCGCGGTCGCACACGGGTAACAGGGGCGGGGGGGATTGAACGTACGTGAGCAGGAATACACAATTATTTAGCACAAGGGAGGTAACAAGATGCCACGCGCGACGGTGCAGATCGGAGATGTGTGACTATACAGTGTCCTGCCCACCTCTCCTCTGAAGGTGCAGCTCCAGGTGCCAGAACTGCACAGGGCGTCCCCCACAGCTTCCCCCTCTCTGGTGCTACTGCGGTCTGCGTTCGCTATCTTGGAAAATGATCAGGCAGTACGCTGCCCTGATTTGTCGTTGTACAGAAAAGGAAACACGATCTCGGTCAATAGCAACCCAAGTCAGCGAGCGTGCCAGTATCCGTCTTTTTTTATAATATCCGTGCTTATTCGTTTGCTTTCCTCCCCTTTTCCCCTCGCGACGGTTACTGTAACGAAATGCGTACACAACCAAGCAGCAACCGCAATCAATACGAAAAAAAAAAATACAAAAACAGAGAAGAAACCCTCAGAAACAACCGCGGCACTGTCTTTCTCTCTCGTGCAGAGAATGTGGGGCAGAGAAACGCAGAACCAAAACAAAAGCAATCCAATTTTGTTAAAAATGAAAAACAATCATAAAATGAAAAAAGGAAGAAAACCTGAGAAGAGAGAGAAAAAAACACACAAAAAAGAAACGTAGGAGTGAGTCAATCTCCTTAGCTTTTGATGCACTAATAATCTGATTTTACTGTTGTTGCTGTTGTTTTGGTATTATAGACGTTGTGTGTGTATTGGGGGGGAGGGTTAAGAGAGTGAGGATAACAACAGAGAAATAAACCCCAGGTAACGTATGGAACAAGTAAAAAAAAGGTGTTAATAGTAGATGGGATATAAAAAAAGAAAGGTGAGCTGCGCCTTTTCGTTTGTGTGCTTACCGTCACCGCTTGTATTAGTTGTGTTCTGAGAAGACGTTTTTTTGTGTGAGTGTGTATGTTTATGCTATGTTTGCTTCGCCTCGCTCTGCACTTCTGTAGTGCTCTGATGGGGGAGGAGGGGGAGTGCAATCGAGCCGATGAGTGATTGTGGATATATGCTATGTGCGTGCGTGTGTGTATGCGTAATGTTCCCTAATGCACATGGAGCTGCACCACCTCCCACACACACCCAATAAAACCGTCAATGGTCACACACACACACACAGCCACGCACCAGACACACAGACCTTCAAAGGAAAAACTGTGTGTGTGGTGATATTGCTGTTGCTTTTTCCTTTCTAGATGATCCAACCGACCCTGCTTGCATATGTGCATATATATATATATATATATATTCGATTCCCTTTTTTTTCGAGGTATTGTTAGTAGTGTTACTGATGCGATGTAAAGTTTTGAGGTCTTCTTTATATATATGGAGCAGTGAGTGCGGTGGGGAGAGATAAGAGTGTGGGGAAGTGAGTTCAAAGGATGCCACACACCCCGCTTAGCTCTCGGTGGTTATAATTGTGGTGGGACTTCAATTACTATTATTATTGTTTTACTGAGTAAATTATTTTTGCTTAGTAAAAAAGGGGGAGATCTGGAAGGAAAGAGAGGAGAGGAGGGAAGTGTGTAGGCAGGGTGTACCCTTTTGCGTGCTGGTGCTGCCCGAGTGGGGGGGCGAGAAGCGTGTGTATATTGTGCAGTACCGGATCCTCCCTCTTTCGCGTGTATCTATAATGGCTAAGTGGAAACACCTGATTATTATTTGTTTTGTGCTATGTATAAATAAGTTAATAATTGTATCTGTGAGCCTGTGAGGAGGAGCATGGAAGAGGCGTGAGAGTATGGAGGAGGGAAGGGTTGAGAAGATAGTTGTCAGAGAAAGGGAAAAAGAGAGCAAAGGACTGAGGGGGGGAAGCTCACCCAACACAACAGGCCCTCTTAGCGATCTGATACGTCGGTAGGGAAACCCTTACAAATATGGCGCTGTGTTAGTGCATTAGTGATTTGTAAGCAATGGCCTGTAAAAGGTATTCTCTGTGCCACGCAAAAGAAATGTGATACTGTCTATGTATATTTGCAAGCGCGGTTCAGGGTACGGCTGCATTACCCACTAGCACACACACACACACACGCATACAAACAGACAGATGGGCACAGGCACAGACGCACACACATATATAATGTGGCAAAGCACCCTAATAATTAACATAAAAAAAAGAGAGAATTGCTGGCACACATACAAAGTACACGCACACACGCGCTCTCGGACAGCAAAAAGGGAGACATTTACGTTGAGAGCCAAGCGATACATAAAGAAGAAGAGTATCACATGTACCAATGAATAAAGAGGAAAATATAAAAAAGATTAAGGAATCACTGCCTGTGATGTTCATACTGGTAAAGAAACACGCACAAATGTTACGCTCGCCCTGCCTACTATGTAAAGACACGGGGCTACAATTAAGAATATATATATCAATGAGTGGACATGCCAGCCTCTTTCTGGTTGTTGTTCTCTTCCTTTTAAAAAGTTGTGTAAGAGCCGTTACCGCAGAAACCCATATGAGGGAGGTAGAAGAAAGAGAAAAAAGGAGTGTGTATGTGTGTGTATGTGTGCGTTAAAACAGCGTTCAGTATACTTCCGGTACCCAAGCTGACGCATCACACACACACACACACATACACACACACGCACGATCGATCTCTACCTCCGCCATCTCAGCCCTTTCACTGTATTGGACCGATGAGGGTGCAGTAAAACAAATTGAGATTCTGATGAGTTCAAGGATCAGGCTCATCCACATTATTTACATGAGTTTCACAAGAACATAAGCAGATTCTGTAAGGTATTTGCGTGTGGGTAAGAAGAGAAAGTACGGCGCTTCAGAAGCCAGAGAGAGAGTAGTTCACGATGAAGGTAGCTCCCCTCTCTCCCACTTGTCTGTTGCGCTCACAATCGCCTGGTAGTGAGAGATGGTATCGCATTCCCCCCCCCCCCCGCATTCCTCCCCCTTCCCCACTGCATGCGTATGTTCCCCCTCTTCCTCTTTGTACAGTATATAAAGAGTATGGGAATATAAGAAAAAACAAACCAGCACAGCATCATACATCCCCCATCCCCTCCCTTTCAGTTAATGGGTTTCTCTCATGGGCGCAATGGTCGTTTCCTCCCCTACATGAATTGCGCGCTTGAACTGTGTTTACATTCGGAGGGGGGGAATGCGCCTCTGCCTCACAGGAAGGATACTAACAGACACACACACACACATACATAAACACCTCCGCCAGCATTAGAGAACATCAGAGTAGAGAGAGTGAGAAACTGCACGCACGCAGGAAGTATAAATTGCCCCCACAAAGGAAAGAGTAGGGGGTGGGAAGAGAGAATAGAAAAAGAAAGCGCCGGACGCTGCCAAGCTCGGGATCAGCCACACCAGCCACTCCAACAAGGAGAGATGCGGGGGAGTGCTACAACGTGTAGTGAGAGTAAAACGAAGACGTATATATAGAGAAAGAGGGAGGGAGACAAAAAAAGCACTTGTGCGCTCGCGGTGGTGATGTAAAATGGAGGGGGATAAAATAAAGCGCAGAGATGCGAATCAATGAGAACAACATACATATATATATATATATATATATATATTATTGAAGGAGATAGAGAGACCCTGAGAATACCAAATAACACAGAGGGGCCAATAGGAAGCCGATAGACTGGGGTCTCTCTCAGCCCTCCTCGTCCCCATGTATGGCGGGAGAGCGGTCGTCGAGAGAATTGATCGGTGCGGGCACGTCATATGTGATGCCCTACGAGCCAGCCACCGCTGTTGTTGCCGCCTCTGTTAATCGCGAGGCAGGAGGACTGCGTTCAAGGCGTAGTCGTGAATCACACGCAGCACGCTAGTCTCGTGGCCACCAGCGTCGTACTCCCAGTAAGGCGCAATGCTGCAGTTCGCCTTTATCAGGTCAAATGGTATTTGCAATGGGGGGTAGTGTGTGGGAGTGGCGCGGGTGCTGAGGAAGCGCATGCTGTCCGTCACGGCGTCAAACTCCTCGGCGCTGAGGAGCTCGGCAAAGAACTGTCCCTGGTTCTCGCAGAAGGCCTCCACCCAGCATTGCGGCAGGTATGGCGCAAGGTTGTTCAGGAAGGGTGTGTAGAGGTCACAAATAGTGTTTGCCATGATGTCGCGCCCCAGTCCGCGCAGTGGGTGTGGCCGTTGAATCGGCCCCTTGGGCCCGTCACTGGAAAGCCCTGTCGGCGCCTCGTGGTCGTTGTCGTCTCTCGACGTATTCGGTCCTGGCTGGTGTCCATCACCTACCTCGCCCAGATGGTCAGGCCCTGCCGTGGCCATCGCGCGGAAGCCGTCATTGCCACCGCTCTTGCACGGAAAGAAGAACCGCTCTCGCACATCGGTGGGCAGGCCGCTGAGGGCGCTCACCGTCGAGCGGCGGAGCGCATCGTCGCGCCAGACCGTTGGGGGCTCCATCAGGAAGGAGGACTCCACAAGGTCATCCGCATAGGCGTAAACGTGCACGTCCTCGGTGGTCGTGTTCGTTGTGCTCGAGTTGGTGAGGCCTGCATCTGTTCGGCTCCCGGCCACGTAGTGGCTACTATTTTTCACCCATATAGACTCGTCCGCGCTGGTGAGGGGCTGGGTGGTAAGCCTCTCTCCGGCCGCCACAACGGTCGCGGCCTCCGCAGCCACCATAGCTACCCCACCAACGGAGGCGGCGACGTTCAGGTACTTCCCAGCCTCGCTAGCAATGCACGACTGCCGCCCGAACTTTGAGGGGGGTTTCTGCGATCGAGCCTGTACCGCTATAGGGGAGACCCAGGCCTTGTAATCCAGCTGCCGGTACAGAGAAGCGGTGCTCATGAAGAGCCCCACGTTGAATACGGTGTGCCTGCGGAAGAGAAAGGACATATTGATGAAGTACAGCACCGCCTGGAGGAGCGCGGGCACGTGGGCGTCCCCTGCGTAGGAGCAGCACTCCTGGCAGGGGAGCGTGCTGAGTCGTCCGGTGCCGCAGGTGCAGCCGTGCGCGCGGTAATTCTCCCCGCAGATTCGCTCGAGTCCATGGATGAGGGACTGGTGGTTGCGCTCGTCCGTGGAAATGACGAGCTCCGCCAGCACGTTCATGAACATGTTCTCCCGCTCCAGCGTCCACTGATGGCTAACTCGTTGTGGGTCCTCCGCCGCCGCTGCTGCTGCCGCCTTCGCCTCCGCACAGCGGGCGATCGCGACGGTTGGCATGAAATGATTCTCTGGCCTGTCCAACAGTGCGAGCACCAGTGCGAGGGTGATGCCCTGTTGCGGGGAGATAAAGTTGCCCAGAAGTGCGTATGGGTGGCGGATGCGCACAAGGAAGTTGTTGTCAACGCCGGCATGCCCGCAGCGCATCACGATCGAAGCCATGAGGAATGAGAAGAGCTCCTCGTCGCTCAGATACGCAGCAGCGTTGCGCTGGCACAGCCACTGGTGGGCCGCCAGCACCACATCAGCGGAGTGCACCTGATTATCAAAAGGATTGCCAGCGCGGAAGAAGGAAGCCAGGTCGACGATGAAGCTGAAGAGCTTGCGCACGTTGAAACCAAAGCGCTTGACAAAGTAGTAGCGCAGCAACACATTCATGCACACCACCATGTAAACAGCCTGCCCGTGGTCGCGCAGGATGTCGAGCATGCACACCCCCGGTTCGTCCAGGGCGGATATGAAGGGGAGGCCCAGCGACTCCAGCTGGTGTGCAGCCTCCGTCCGGTGGCAGTACACTGGTGTGCTCCTGGAGAACAAGCGCGCGAACCGAGGCCCCGACGGCTGCACAGAGCCATTGGGCAGCTGCCTGGACGTGTCTTCGCCGACCGTGACGTACGGGCGAAAGACCTCAGGCGGCTGCGCAGCCCGACGGCGCTCTGCAGCAGCACCACCACCACCACCGTCATCGCTCCGGTCACAATCGCTGAAGCCGTTGGGCCTGTCCATCGAGTTGCTGAGGTTCAGCACAGACATGTTTGCTCGCCTTCCGGCAACCGCGGCAGCCGCGCTCCCGCCAAGGATGCTCAATGCGGATGAGGCACCCACGCTGAAGCTGCCGTAGCTACTCTGTGCGGAGGTGTCGAGCATCGTGGTAGCGTCCAGCATGGACAGTGAAACACGCAGCTGGCGCGGGAGTCCAAAAAGGGGGCCGGTACCACCAGGCCCGGCAAACATGGCCCCGCCGCCGCGCGGGGAGGTGAAAACCGATGGAGGGGACATCATCCCCACAGAGATACTGGCGGTGCTTACGCCGGTGCCAAAACGTGTCGTTGTGGTGGACATCCCAGCAGGGCTATGTCTGTAATCAGACGGGCCGCCCAGATAGCGGTGGTCAACTGTGCGAACGACGACGGAGTCGAGGGTGGGACTTATGTCCCTCGTGTCGCTGCAGTCGACGTGCACGGATGAGGGGCTCCGCAGTGGCGACATCGCCCGCGTAGCATCCTCAATGAAAATGGCGGCAGTGCTTGCTGGCCCCGCCGCCTCTGCAAAAGGGAGCCCAGGAGAGGGTGATGGGTAGCTGGTCACAGAACATGCCACTGGAGGCAGCGAGGTTGCTGCGCTGCGACGAGAGGACATGTCAGCGCCGTTGGGACTGGAGAGATAGGAGGACGGCATGCGGGCTGCCGTGCCACAGAGGCTCTCAGCAGAGCGACTGCCCAAGCCACCCGTGACAAATGAGGTGGTGACGATGGTGGAAGCGGAGGGTGTGCCATCCTCATCGATGCCCGCCAGCTCTACCAAAGGGACGTCACGTAAGACGCTGGTGGATGGGGCCTTTGGCAAGCGATTCATGATGGTGGCGGTCTGCTGAACTTGCAACTGTTGAGTCACCCAAGCCTGCACCTCCGCAGCGGAGGTGCCGCTCTGCAGCATCCTCTGGAGGTCAGTGAGGACGGCAGTAGTGGCTTCGATCGCCGCTAACTCAGCGCCCTGCGCAGTGGGCATGGTCGACGGACTCCTTGTGTGTGTGTGTGTGTGTGTGTATAAGTAACGGAGGTTGCTGTATTCTCTCTCGTGACGAGCAAGTGAGCAGAAAGATGAAAAAGCTTTATGTGTGTGTGTATATATAGAGGAGTATAAGCAGGTACGTATAGATAGAAAGAGTTGAGAGAGACACTAAACGTAGGGGTCGTGCACAGGTTTATATAAATGGCTAAACAAGTGCACCCGAGAGAGAGGGGAGAAAAAAAAATCGCGGACTTAGATGAAAATATAGAAAGAGAGAAAGAGTATATTTGCTGTATCTTAGTTGAACAAAGGTCCCCCGCCCCTCCTACGTTTGCTTTATGTTGTATACACTATGTTGATTTTTTTTTAAAGAGGGAGCAGCTAACAAGGAAACTATGTATAAGTATATATATATATATATATATATATATACTTATACATGCAATTGGGTAAAAAAATCGCACCTGTGACGCGCTTTCTGATGTTCCTATCAAAAAGGTTTAAAAAAAGAATGAGAAACAGTGAGAGAGGGAAGTGGAGCGTTATCAAGGAAGAGGAGGGAGCATCTCCAATTGGAGTTAAGCTGAGGGGGGTCCACAAACTGTCTAATACATGATGGCTCCATCGAGGGGGAGGAGGGGAGGGAGAGCAACACTGTTGTTGTATAAGTGCTGTATAGCACAACGCATTCATACCTTGGCAATGGCTGCCGTATTGGAGATCGTGATCAGTATATCGTGTGAAGACGACAAGGGGGGTGTGCACAAAGGCACGTGCACGCACACACACACACATGACTCCCTCACGAAGACACAGCCGCCATGGCACCGACGGTGAGTGCCTGCCAACAGTCCCGCACACTCTCCAGTCTCTCCAAACAGTCCGGGTAGCGGCGCCGTGCGGCAGCGTTGCCCAGGACAATCAGACGAGTAGGGGTCCCAATGCAGAACAGCGGTGCCCTCAAGCGGTGCTGGTGTCCATCGACGTATGCGGAGGTGGCGGCTGGGCACAGCGTATGCGCCAGGCAGTATGGGCTGCCCCGCAGCGCAGCCTCCGTGCTCGGCTTGCCACCACCGCTGGGCTCGAGCCGGCGAACCTTTGCCCGCAGGAGCTCACGGGCACTAGCGTCGTCGTGAGCACCATCATTCGCGGTGTCGGCCTCACCCAAGGCGTCGTGGGAGGGGAGCACAATCGCAAAGAGCAGACTCTCACCCGACGCTAGGACGTCACTGTGTTGCAAGCAGGCCACCATGTGCTTGTGCATCCGTTCAATCACCGCGGCGCTGAAGGGCGGGTTCGCCTCCACGTGGCCGCTGGTGAAGTCTACATCGAAGAACGACCCCAGGCTGCCGAAGCAGGCGTCGGTGTCGGGGAACAGTGACCCAAAGCAGCTCAGCTGCGCGTTCAGCGGCGACGCAAAGGCCTCGGCGTGGATGCTGAACTGATCAGTGAGACACCCGAGCACCTCCGGGGGCACGGCAGCGTGCGGCCCCTGGTTGTAGCCCTCCTCACCCTGCAGGGAGCGGTAGCGGAGCAGCATGGCGAGCGCGCTCGTGAAGAAGGCCTCGTGCGGGGGCGGGGCCTCTGGGAGCTGCGGGTCACTGGAAAGGAGCGCCTCCACAGCCTCGCGGGCGGGCGTGCTCAAGGGGTGCGGATGTACGCTGCGGTGCGCTGCCGCGGCGCCGGCGCGCAAGTCCCACAGCTGCGCCAGCTTGCGCAGTGTCCTCCCGAGCACCTCTACCGTCACCGCCTCCTCCTCCTCCGCGGTGGTGGTGGCTGTGGTCACCCCAGGGGCACGCTCGCAACGCAGTGACACTCCGTCCCGCCCTATGCGCCGCACCCGCAGCACGGGTACCAGCAGTGGCACAGCGCTACAAGAGTGCTCATTCGCCAAAACAAGCGCGCGGCGTCGCGCATACGTGGCGGTGGCCATCTCCGCCGCCACCGCGCCCGGTACGTCCACCACAGCCCCGGACCGCCGCGTGCCGCGCTGCCGCTGCCGGCGCTGCTGAGCGAGCAAGAGGGTGAGGTAGAGGCAGGTGGAGGCCCCGTGCGGGCTGTGCGCTTCATCACAGGGGATGAAAGCGTCCACGTAGACACGCTGCGGGGGGATCAGCTGAACCCGCTCCCGCACCACACGGAGAGTGCCCCCGCAGGCGCCATCCAGCCTCTCGGAGGGGACGGTGGGGTGGAGTGGGGCGATGTCAACCCAGTACTGGCCTTTACTCATCGACGCCGTGGCTGTGATGGTGAACAGGGGAGGAGGCACTGAGGGGGACGGCTCAGCGTAGGTCACGGTGGCGCCAACGTCGAGTGGGGTCACATCGGTGCGCTCGTCGCAGACGGTCTGGAGGCTGTTGATGCTCTCTAGCACCCACCGCGCCGGCAACTCGTGGCGCTCCTGCTGAGTGAGCAAGGGCCCTTCACCCCCGGCTCCATATCGTGTCAGCAGTGAGCCCAGGTCATCAACGATGAGCTTGCGAAAGGCGCGATGGCGGGCAAGCTCTGCCACGAGCGCAGCTCGGGCGTGCTCAACTGTGAAGAAGACAGCGCAGATGCTGAGATCAGCCCCCTCCCCTGGTTGCGAAGGATGGACAGGGTGTGGCCCTGGTATCGCTTGTAGGAGCGCGGTCCGAGTCCCGGGCCTCACAGAGTGGCGCAGCCCCCCCACACTCGAGGGTGCGTCTGCAGAAGAGGTGGAGGAAGAAGGCAGAAGGGAGAATGACATGGACGCCGCCGCCTTCTCTGGTGAGAACACTAATGGAACCCCATCGCGTGTGTCCTGTACTTGCATGAGCACACAGAGAGCGATGCGAGTGCGACACCCAACACGAAGAAGTGATGTAGGACTCTTTATAAAAGAAGAAAGAGAGGCAGAGAGAGAGAAAAGAGAAACAGAGAGGATAAAAAGAGGGGGAACGCAGTGCCACTCTCCTCAGCCGCGCGCGACACCATTTCCATGTGTGTGTGAGTGTGTGTGTGGGTCGTCGTGCCGTCTAATCCCCAAATAATAATAAAAAAGGGAATAGAGGACAATAGACAGCACAACACAATGCGAAAGAAAACAAGGTGTAAGGAGAAAAATGGTAATACCGTACTCGACGGCCCCCTGGTCCCTACATATCACGGAAGCCAGGGCCCATCCCATCTTCATTCAATGCGGCACAAAAGGGTTTTTTATAAAAAAACACACACATAAAAATAAAAAAGAAACAATGAAAATGAGGGGGAGAAGACACGGAGAGTTAAGAAAGTGGTGTACGCTCAGATTCATATGACCCATCAATTCTGTACAGGCAACAGAATCGAACAATTACAGCGGAGAAGTGGAAAAAAAATGCAGGCTAGGCACGACAACACCAGTGTCCTTCTACTTGATTTTTCACCTTTTCCGAGAGGTCAAAACTGAAAAAAAGTAGACGCACAACAAGCATGTGCACACGTACACATGAAACGGAGAGGCTCAAAAAAAAAAACTGAAAATAAAGAAAACATGAAATCTTTAAAAAAAACGAAGTGAATGGTCGCCTTTCTTTTTTCCCATCCGGATAATATAAAAAATAGAATGGGGACATAAAAGAAAAGACTCCGCATGTGTGCATTGGAATCTGCCAAGTCCGGACATCCAATATAACCACCTCTCCTATCGCTTGGTACAGTTAGCTTCGTACAAAGCTATAACGCAGCGGCAACAGCCACGGCCCCCCCAAAAAAGAATAGGAGAACACCGAAAGTAAAAGACTGATAGTAGTGATGAGAAGAGAGGAAAAACAACAAACTGTGTATATATATATATATATACATACATAATAAAACAAAGAGAGCAGCCCCCCCCCCTTCGTGTGCTCTGTTTCTCGTGTGTGTGTGTGTGTGTCCTCTACCGCCTCTTCTCTCTTTATTATTTTGTTTCGTATTATTATGATGTGTGTGTGTGTTTGTGTATTTTGTTTTGCCCTTCTTTGTATGTGTGTGTGTTTGTGCAGTGTATAGTTTTCAGTAACTGAGGGAAACGGCGCGGGACAAAACAAGCACAAAAAAAGGACACAAACCCCCAACTAAACAAGCAAAAAGGGGGGATAAAGGAAAAAAGGGGAAATACACCATAGGAGCATCAGCAAATAATAGAAAAGAAAGCAACAGAGAGGGAGAGGGAGAGGGAGGGAGAGAGAGGGAAAGAGAGGGGGGGGTTGGATCACCAAAATGGAGTGCGCGTCCTTTTACAGCTTGACAGGTACAAACAGTAGCCTCTGTGTGTGTGTGTCTCAAGACTGCTGTTATTGAATACAATTTCCCTTTCTTCCGCTCAGCACTGATGGGAAGGGGAAAAATGGAGGAGAGGGGGACGATGCGCTGATGGACTCACCTCTATAAACACCAAAAAGAAAAGGAAAAATGAAAAATAGGAGACCGCCTTCTCAAGCGTGCGTTATATCGCAGTATTTAAGAAGGTAGCGCTGCCATCAGCTGAGGTTGCACAGGCGCAGGAAAAGAACTCCAGTTGTCATCTTTCTCACTAGCCGTTCGATTCGTCTCCTAATATATAAGTATGACACGTAAGCTCATACACATGCACACTGGTGAACGCCAGCAGAACTTGTTGCCAGTGCTGCAAGAGTTGTGGTGGCGGCGGCAACACATTCCGTCACCACCATTCACCACGCCAGTGTGCCCTCCTCATCATGCTACAGAAATATATATATATATATGCGTTTGTCCGAGAGAAAAAAAAAGTGGAATGGACAGGAGTGTCATCTACAATAGAACAACAAAGTGTATTTCAAGCACCAGGAGTGCGGTTGCTGAGGGCTGTTTGTTTTCCGATGCTTTTTATTGTTGTTTCTGTCTCCCTTTAAGCAATATATATATATATATATATTCGAACTACTCACCAAATGCAAAACTCCACCTCCATCGAATGTCCATAGGACTTGCATTCTGTTTCAAAAAAAAACTATTGCCATCATAAAAAAAAGGAAAAATCTTGTATACTTCGTTCTTCTTTCTCTCTAGATTGCCAACGGGCCCGTAGCCCTCTTCATTGTGATGATCCACCGCTTCCGCCTGCTCAGTGCACTGAGGCAGCATCATCAACTTTAGCAAATAAAAATACAAAATTGAGGGGATCTTCTCTCTCTCTCTCTCTATATATATATATAGAGAGAGAGAGAGAGAAGATAGCGCCGTGGCAAAAGCTCCAGCATAGAGCAAAAGGAATAAGAAACGTGCTTGTGTGCAGATATGAATACACAGCGAAAATTCCACATAATGAATGAACAGTTGTGTTGTGTTGTGTTGTGTGTGTATGTGTGTGTGTGTGCGCGCGCGCTCGCGCTTATGAGCGGTCTCCCTTTGCTTTCTTTCTTCTTAGCTTGAGATGGAGGCAGAAGTGCACTCCCCTCTAATGTAGTGGCACATAATACAGAAACAGATACACAATTAACGATGCATACGTGCTAGCAGGTGATTTGTAGGAATGGGAGTGGATGAAGGAGAAAGGAAAAAGATAGAAAAGACACAGCGTGAAGAGTGCCTTGCAAACGCGCACACACATACACACCTGGTCGTAAGAACCTCAACCCTAGAGCGACCTCACATTACCCCTCATGCAATACCAATGGGACGCACTCTTGCAGACGCGGCTACAGTAGGCAGCGCGCCGTCCAGTTTTGCTGGGGGGGCGGCACGGCTATTACTCGCGGTGGCCCTTCCGTTGGCAGCTGTGGAGGTGGTGGGCACGGTGGGCAAGTTCGGCGTTCTACTCCCACCACCGCCGCCGCCGCGGGAAGAGTTCCCCTCGCCCTCCACATCTTCCGCCTCCTCACCAGCAGTCTTCAGCGCCGCTGCACGCTCGAGTCGTGCCTTCTTCTCCAGCTGCCTCGTCAGCTCCGCGTCATAGCGCTTGCAGAAGGTGGTAAGTATGCGGAGCACGTCATTCGAGGTACACGTCTTCTTGTTCTCACACACAAACTCTATCATGCGATCAATCTTCTTGTCGAGGTCCTTGGCGAAGGCCTGCACCCGCTCAAGCTCATCTAGCTCGCTGTAGACAAATTTGCCAAGCACGCTTGTCCAACGCTTGTCATCGTGAAGCGTGCGGTTGAGCGCGCAGCACTTCTGGAGGCCGGTCTGCAGGACCGCCAGCTCCTGCTCGACAGCAGGCACATCCACCTCACGCGCCACCTCGACAGCGGGCAACAGCTCACTCGTAACTAGGTGTAATGAGGGCTTCTGCTCCTCAATCCATTCGACGATGAACTCCAGCAGGGTGCCCTTTCCGTCAGTAGAGCGGAACCCCGTGATCTTTGGTAGCTGCGAAATGGGGAAGCCCTTGGCCCTTTGAAACTTGCTACCCTCATTCAGAAAGTTAACTACGCTGAGGAGGTACCGAAGCATGTCTGGCAAGTACCTGGAACTGAGCACCGCCATCACACCGTTGTAGGCAACCTGTAACTTCTTCTCCAAGTCGAGGAGGGAGGTGCAGAACTCTAGCTTCAAGTTCCACGCACGCACCCGGTCAGCGTAGTGGTCGATCTGCATGGTCATCATGAAGAAGCGTACAGCGGGTGAAAGGTCCTGCACCTCCTCCGTGGACCACTTGCCACCATTCTCCTTGCGGGCCTTGTTGATTGCCGCGATGTCGTCAGGAGTGGGGATGATCTTCACCAGCGCGGCAATTTGCATCTCCCCCAGTGTGATCTCATCAAAGCTGCGGATGCTCGCCTCTAACTGCTGCACTGGGAGGTTCAAGAAGCGGAGGCCGATACTCACATTGTGCTCGCGGTTGGAATCAAGGATTTGCTTCTTCGCCACCGGCGTTCCCTCCGCCGCCGCTGCCTCCTTAGCGGCGCTGCGAGAGAACACCTTGAGCAGGCCCTCCTGCAGATTCCTTGACATCACCATGTCGTGCCCGGTGGTGTACGCCGTGTTGGTGGCGTCATGCACGGTGTCGATGGGGAGGGTCTTAGTGGGACCGGCTTCGGTGTGCTCCACCGCCGCCCCCTTGCCGAGCGCGTCAGGGCTCAGGTTGGGGGGCCGCTTGCCGTTCTTCATGGGCGGCGGTGGCGGCGGCGGTGGGGCACCGCTGCGCGGGGGCGGTGGCGGGGGCGGGGGAGGAGGAGCACCACCAGGTAGGGGCGGCGTTGGCAAGCCAGTGGGAGGCACAGGGGGCGGCAGCTTCCCACTTGGCGGCGGCGGTGGAGCTCCCGATCCAGATGACGGCGGTGGCGGCGGAGGGGGTAGCGTGTTACTAGTCGTGGTCGCAGCTGTAGTGTCGGAGAGAGAGGGCCGCGGTGTCTCGGATGGGCCCTCCGCGCTGACTGTGGCGAGGCGCACTGTAGAATTGTACTTTATTGCGGAGGTCGGAGTGGAGCCCACGGGCCGCCTGCCGACAAAGTAGCTCTTGGATGGACTTGACCGGCCATTTGGAGCGTCCAGCTGGAGCGAGTTCTCAGGGGTGTGTCCCTGTGGGGTGTGGGGCGCCAAGTTACTACGGTCATTAGTAGGGCGTGTATGGTGCCGGCTCGAGGGCGACGCCTGTGTGTTCGTCTTGTGCCCGGGCGTTGCCGCACTGGTGCCGTATGTGGGAAAGGTCCTCTGGAGGGCCTCACGAGAACGCGGGGAGAGCAACTCCCCCTGTTGCTGTTGATTCTGCTGCTGCTGATTCTGTTGTTGTTTCCGTAGCTGCGGAGTATTGAGAGCCGCGACGGAGGACCGGTTTGGTGGCTGCTGTGACGGGTGCTGGGGAGTCACCTGGGGCTGCTGGGCAAAGATGGTTTGGCCGCTGCTACCAGTGGCGGCTGAGGTGCTCGAGGAGGAGTTCTGTGGCTTGGACGGCGGTGCGGCGGCCGCCGCGGAGTGGCTTGTCGTGGGGTAGGAACCGCGGCGGGCGTTGGGCAGCGCCGGCGGCGGTGGGTAGCGCGAGGGGTCGCCGCCGTGTGCGGTGGTGGCTGGGGTGGAGGACGGCGTGGTGCCTGCGGTGTCACGAGAGGAGATAGGGGGCCGCGCGGCCCCTCCAGAAATGGGTACACTTGGGGGCTTCCGGGGTGGGCCAGCGGAAGAGTTTGAGGGCAGCACGGGTGCGGCATGGCTGGTGCTGTGCTGCGGCTGAGACTGCGCTCTGTTGGCGGATGCCTGCTGCACCTGCTCCACCTTGGCCGCCGCATCCTTGGTGCTATCAATGTCGTCCCGACGAGTTGGTTGAGTGTGCGGACGGAACCTCTCGGTCAAGCGTGCAAAAGTCTCGGGACCCATACTCACGTTCACCTGATCTACATCGTCGTTGGTGCCCTTGTCTGGCCCCAATGTGGCCGAGGGAATCTGAGCAAACGTCGTAGAGCTGCGCCGGATGCTGCTGACCACACCATTGGCGCCATTCAGCTTGTGGTAGCCAGTGTCAGAGCGAGTGCGGTTTCGTGGCCGCTTCCCACCCGTCGCCACAACGTTCTGCATTGCCACCTCGACAATCTCGCGCTTGTTCTTGGTGGCCGGGAGGTCCTTCAGGTACTCCCTGGCCTGGTTCAGGTCCTGGTCCGTCAGCTGCAACGCGGTAGCGATGTCAGCCTCTGTGTGGGTGGGGAACTCCTGGTGGAGGACCTGTGTCTTACTGTCCTGGGCAGAGGTGCTGCCAAGCTGCGCAAAGCGGCGCTCCAGCTCGACCACCTGAGCCGCGGACAGTGGGGTCTGGGTACTGGCAACGATTGGGTTTGGCGTGAAGACAGCTGAAGTGCGCAGCTTGCACACCTCCTCAGCCTTGGCAGAGAGTATCTCGGCGGCAAGACGGCCATCACCCTTGGTTGCGTTGAGGGTTCGCACAACCTCATCCTCCCAGTCCGCAGGGAGACCTAGAATGTTGGTCAGGCGCCTCACAGTGTACTTGGTGCCGAACTGCAGCACAACTCCGTTGGAGGGCGTCCGCAGCTGCATCTCGGCGAGGCTGTCTAGCATGGCAGTGATGAGCGGTCGGTCACCCTTCGCCGCGATGGCAACATCCTTCACCTGCTTCACGGAGATGCCATAGATGCTGGCCAGTTGCTCGAGGTCCTCGCGGGTGATCTCGGATAGCCCGATCTCGCGCCCGAGTCCCTGCATAGATTGCCCCGCTGCCCAGTTAGGGGTGGAAACAGAGTTGCCGTGGCGGCGGGCACGCTTTGCCCTCGGTGCGTGGGGGCTGAGAGCGGGGAGGCGACTGAAGGACATGGTCACGTCAACGGCATTGTGAGGAGAGTGGGCCCTCCCATTCTCGGCATGGGTGGGGTCGGCATCCAGAGAGAGGGAGGCGCGGACGTCGCCGAAGTCGACGTTGCTGCTGCGTCGGTTGGCAGGCTGCGGCCGTCGAACAGCCGGCATCTAGAAAAAAAGAGGTTAGAAGGATATATGGGGAGGCACGAGAGAAAGGGGGTAGGGGGGGCCAAGAATGACGTGTGTGTGTACTTCACTGCTGTTGTTACAGTAAAATGTGTTTTCCCCCTATATCCGGTCTCTTGGCCCACTTCTCTGAAGTGCAGTGGCGATGCTGCTGGCCTGGTCGTTGTCTGTGTGTGTGTGTCCTGTGCAAGAAGTGTGTAGATGGGCGGCAAGGAGGGAGGGTACTGTATAGCCCACACCAGTCTCTTTGCCTTCAAACACTAACTATATGTGTTTTTGCTCTCTAGAAAAACGAACGTGGTTTCTTTTTATTATATATATATATATATATATACGGGCCTAACCACACAAAGACACTACAAAAGAAAGAGAGATGGCGCTCACGCTACTGCCAATTAGACTGAAAGATCCAATAACAATGAAATAACAATAATAATAATAAACTAAATGAGGGCACACACACCCTCTCTGTCCCACCTCCACGGACTGTGAAACTGTATTCGTGTGTTGTTTTTTTGTATGGGTATGTGGCGGACAGTAGAGAAGCACCTGTTGCTCGCACTACGTAGGGGGGGGGTAAGTGTGAAAGTGGAGTGGAGATAGACTGATAGGCGGAGGAGGAAGAGGAGTGAACATGAAAAAATAAAGATGAGGGAATCAAATGGATATCTCCACATGCTGGGCCTTATGATGACGCAGCGTGAGATACAGCAGGCACACGTGTACAGTTGCTCTGGCTTCCAAATTGCTTTGGTAATGCTGATTGCTCTTCAGGGAAAAGAGGAGAAGTGGGGGGAAGGGGGAGAGGGGTTTAAAATGCCTTCACTGCGATCTATCACTTTCGTTCTCTTCCCTCTGCTTACACGATCCCTTTTGTTTTGTATATGTATATATGTGTGTGTGTGTGTGCTTTAACTGTTGACTTTATGGTGCATACTTAGTCGTACTCCATGTTTGTCTGATTATTTATTTGTGCATTCACATCGCGTCATGCAGTGACACACTCACATATACACACTCACGGATAATTGAGGCAGAGTGAAGGAGAGACAGAGAGAGCGGCCACATTGGCAGAGATGTGAGGGAGGGAACTCAACATCGCTCTCTCACTCCTCCGCCTGAGGCGGGCTCGCAAACAGCACCGTCGTCTCGGCATCCACGCGGAAGGCGCTGCTGGCCACAACAGCTGACACCTCCAGAGAGTCCAGGTCCTCTGCCTCCTCCTCCAAGCTGGTCAGTGGAAAGATGAGTGTGCCACCCACCGTATACGCGGAGCTGACGGTGGTGGGGTCCACTACGTCGTCGCTGGAGACCTCGACCACCCTCATAGAGAGCAGTCGCGCCTGTCGTTGGCCTGTACTTCCCTTTGGTCGCATCTGGCACACCACCCACCAGCGCCGCGCGACCTCTTCCTCCCCTGTCGCTGTCGGCTCCTCCCGGCTCTGCCCACTCACCTCTCTGGCAAGCCACGAGGTGGGTGGACCAGCGCGCCACCGCAGCTGTGCCTTCACCTCCACGGCAAGCGCCAGCGTCCCCTCCACCTCTGTCACGGAGCCCGTCGCCTGTAGTGCGGTGACCAGCGGCACGTGGTCGGCCTCGGCGCAGATGGCCGCCGCACTCCCCTCCAGTGTCGAGGAGATCGAGGAGGCAGCCGCGGCTGGGAACGTCTTCTTCAGCAAGGCCAGAAGCCCCTCCCGCGCGCCAGCCGTGCCCTGTTCCTGGATCTGCCTGAGCTCCAGCGCCCTCCACTCCTGCGCGACGCTGGCCGGGTCCACCGCCGCACCACCGAGCCGCTGCAGACACGACTGCACTGTGGGCAGCTGCACGACGGCGCCCTCCCCGGTCCAGACGCGGCGGTGCAGGCACTGCGTGAGGTGCATGAGGTACCGCATCTGCTGCGCGCGGGAGGGGGGCAGCAGCCCCGCCACCGCCGCCACCACACGCCTCACGGTGGGCAGCGCGGCCTCAAGGCTCTCCTGCAGCCGCGCCGCCACAGGGACAGGGATGGCAAGCAGCACAGGCAACACCTCCGCGGGCACCTCCGCTTGCTCAAAAGGGTGGTGCAGCGCGCCGATGGGAGGGGCCGCGAAGAAGCGTGCACAATGGGCAAGCACGAGCAGCTGTACCTTTATGTGTCCGCTGGAGAAGTCAAGGTCAACGTAGTGCACCCCGAACTGCGTCGGGAGAGTCCTGGCGATGGTGTGCAGGGCCTGCAACTCCGTGGAATCCGCCACCCGCGCCGCGTCCCCGAGAAAGGTCTGCCCAAGCTCCAAGCTGTGGGCAGCCACCACGCCCCACATGCCTGCCACACTGTGCACCTTCCCCGTTGGCGCGCCAGCCTCCACCGCTGCGGACACCGCCTCCACCGTATTCATGGAAATGCAGTGATGCGCCACCGCCACACCACGCGCCGTGGGACGCACCGGGGCAAGTGGGTCGTCGCTGTCCTCGTCGGTCCCCTCCTCCACGACCACACAGCCCAGCTCTTGCAGTGAGGCGAGCACGCGGACAGCAAAGTCGGAGGCATACAGTGGGACATCCTCAGCGGAAGGGACACCGTAAAAGTGCAGATTGGACAAGAGGTGGTTAAGGAAGTAATGAGACTTGAGCACACGCAGCACATCCGTCTTGACCCGCACGCGGCCCTGCGCCACCGCCGCGTTCACCGCGTCGCGGAAGTCGTCGGGGTAGCAGAGCCCCGACTCCAGCGGGAGTGGCTCGCCGAGTAGCTTTCCCCACACCCAGCAGCGTGACGCCCGGCAGTGCACCACCGCCTCGTTGGCAGCGCGCGACGCCATGAGCAGCAGCTCCGCAACCGTACACTCCCGCGCGCCACCATCGCCATCCCCCGGCGGCGCGGCCACCCTCGACGTCGTCACACCCCGCTCCGCCGCGCACACAATCGCGGTGGTGAAGAGAGCGGCCGGCAGCCGCCGCGCGCTGTCCATGGCGCAGACCAGTATGAGCGGCAGTGGGCCCTGCTCATGCTCTGCCGGCTGCTCGAGCTGCGTGAGGATGTGCCCGAGATCGAAGTCGCTGGTCTCCTGGTGCAAGTAAGCTACCCCGGCCGCCAGGTAGATGCCAAGCCGCGCATCGTCGACGGCGTCGGGGTCACCGATAGGGACCTTCGGGATGACGCCCCGACAGCGCAGCAGCACGCGACGGGCCACCTCCTCCGCATTCCCGGCGGTGGGCACGAAGACCACCGCTGGCGCCGCCGCGTAGGCTGGCCTCTGTAGCAACTTCAACGCCGATACCACACCGGCCTCGTAGCGGCTGCGTGCGCCAGGAAGCTCCATCCCATCCATGCGCACCCGTAGACGGCGGTAAGAGGTACCGTAATTGTACTGCTGAGCGGCCGGGATGCGCAGCCACTTGCCAACCTCCGCACAGCTGATCAATGGGTACGTGAGGGCCAGTAGACGGGCGCGCTGCTGCCTGTGAACGCCGCCAACAATGAGAGGGGCCGCGTTCAAGCGGGCGAGGCACTCCTCCAGTGGAAGGCCCTCCACCGCACGAATGCTGTGGAGGTGATCAACACAGATGTGCGTCACCGCCAGCAGCTGTGGATCGGCGCGGCGTACCCACGAAATAAGGTCGGCGCCAGTGGTGATCAAAATCGTTGCTGCCCGAACCACCGCGCTCTGCACGCTGTCCGGTGTCCGACGATCCAGACGCGCGACCCGCTGCCCGAGGCCCTCGCCAAATTTAAAGGACCATTCCATATAGCGGCGGTCCGCCACCTCGCTATGACATGTCAAGTACAGGAACAGCCGCTTCTCCTGTGGCATGGGTGTCTGGCTCGACCCCGCTCCCGCCTGTGCCCCCGCCTCCCCTGTCTCCTCAGCGTTCTCCTGCGGCCGCTGGGTTTCATCCAAGGCGCACTCGAGCAAAAACTGCAGCGCGAGGAGCTCCGCGAGGACGGTCTTGCCGCCACCTGGGGGTACCCCAACAAGGATGCTATCCTGGGTCTCCATAATAGGCTCAACAATGTCGCTTTGCAGAGGTGTGAAGGTGTCGAAGCGGAACACCTTCGCCGCCGCCGCGGCCAGGGCGTACCTGCCCAACACGTCGCTCACCTCGTGGTCCTCAGTCCGCTCCGTTGGCGGACGCTGGTGCATCTCACGCAGTGGGGCTGCCACCGCTGGGAGGCGGGTGTTGAGCAGCTGCACCGCCGCGGTGGCCGCGGTCCCGAGCCAGTTGGGGCTCGTACAGCGCACGAAGAGGTAGGTGGGTCGCGGGTCCACCATAGGGACAATGATAGGCGCGCAGGGGTATGGAGCCCCACCGGCGCCAGCGCGGAGGATGGAAATGGGAAGCTGGATCATCTCGTGGTGGAGGACGCGGCCGTTGGTATGCTCGATGGTGAGTAGGAGGTCGCGGACGCTGCGCCCGTGAACGCGATCGTTGTAGATGAAGTCGGGGAGCAGTTCCACGTCGACATACAGCATCCCTCGCGTGAGCGGACGCACTGAGGCGTCGACGATATAGTGCGGGACGTGCCGGACGCAGTCGTGCGCCGCCTCGGCACGACGATCATCGTTGAGCTTCTCGGCCAAATCTTCGCGAGTCCACCGCCGTACCTCCTCCCACGGCACCCGCACACGCTCAAGGGCCGGGAGGATCGCACCAAAATCCTTCGGCCCCACCAGCGCCTGCACCTGCCGTATCGGAGACTGCACCGACCACTGCCGATGAAGTACCATCGCGTAGAGCTCGAGGAACTGGCGGGAGGTGCGGCCATACTCGCGCACGAGACAGATCTCGTAAAGAGCACGCAGGATGCGCTGGGCGGAGTCCTTAATGTACACGAGCTCGCTCATCAAGGGCAGTCCCTCCAGGTCCTTGCGACTGATGTAGCACTGAAGCAGGACGTTGATCTTCGCCAATGGCGTGTAGCGCGACTCGCGCACCGCCACGGGAGCGGATTCGAGCAACTCCTTCAGTTGGGCCTGCTCCTCTGTCCGCACGCTGATGTGTGCAAACTCGCTCGACATGGAAAAGACGCGGAAGAGGTCCACGTCCTGCATGGCGGCGGTGAGATTGGACAAATAGACCGCCATGGAGGCGGCCGTCACGTAGCAGTATGAAGCGATGCGGCCATACGGAGTGGAGCCGATACGGCGGCTGTGAGGGTCGTAGTCCGCCATCCTCGACCCCCGCAGGCGCTCGCAGGCGGTGTGCACAATGTTCTCGAGGTGGTGCAGCAGAAGTGGATCGCTGGCGCTGGGCCGGATGCCGTACACCTCCGGCACCTTACGCATGCGCACGTAGAGGTAGGTCCGCTGCAGCCACTGTACACCCTCCCGCGTGCTCTCCACATGCCCGAGAGTGATCTCAGCATTCAGCATGTCCACTACGCGCTTCATCATCTGCGACTCAATGGGCAGTTGCTGACTGAGCACGCAGAGGTAGTAATGCAGATCCTCCGCAGACGTAATGATCACGGCGCGGCCCACCGTCGAGCCAAAGCCCACACGCCCAGCACGACCAAACATCTGGAGCACATCGAGTGCGCTGAGCAGCTCGCTCTCCCCCTTGGAACCGTTAAAGACACGCGTTCCTTTGATCACGACGCGGTTAGCGGGAAGGTTCACGCCCCACGCCAGGGTCGAGGTACAGACAAGCACGCGGAGGTGGCGGCTCCCGAAGAGCTCCTCCACCGTCTTGCGCTCTTCCCGACTGAGCCCGGCGTGGTGGATGCCAAACCCAAAGGGAATGAGCTGCTGAAGGCTGCGACGTAGGTCATGGTCCATTCCGGCGACGGTGTCGCGCAGCACCTGCTCGCTCTCGCCCCCAGGGCGTACAAAGAGGTGCCGGCGGTTCTCCTCCAGCGCGCGCTGTCGCAGATAGGTGGCGGTGTGCTCCGTCTCTTTGCGGGAGTGCACAAAGATCATCACCTGCTCGTTGTCTTGCATGGTTTGTAGGACCTTGTCGTACACGATGCGGTTCATCACCGAGCTCTGATTCATGCCCTTTATCTTCTTGATCGCGCAGAAGGTCTGCTCGAGAGGGATGGGCCGGTAGCTGCTGTCAAACACGAAGAGTCCGCGCTGGCGGTCCACCTGCAGAAAGGTGGCCACATCCTCGTAGTTGGGGAGCGTGGCGCTCAGACCCACCAAACGAATCCCCGCCTCCCCGCGCAGCTGCTGCTGTAACACTGTCCGGGCCACGATGGCCTCCAGCACGGGGCCACGCTCATTGTGCAGCAGGTGCACTTCGTCAATGATGAGGAGCTTGATGAGCGAAGCGACACCGAGCTCCACCGACTTCCGGGTGACGATGTCCCACTTCTCCGGGGTGGTTACGATGAGTTGGGTCTCCAGCATCTGCTGCTGTGTCATGGCGGAGTCGCCGGAGAGCTCCGCGACCGTGAGACCCAGGAGCTCCAGACGCGCCGAGAAGGTGCGCACCACCTCCTGGACAAGCGCCTTCATGGGGGCGACGTAGACCATCGTGAGGTCATGCAGGTTAATTTGCCCAGTGTTTGGGTTGCGGGAGTTCTCCACAGCGCGGAGCATGGCCATCATGGCGACGTTCGTCTTGCCGGCCCCGGTCGGCGCACTGACGAGCGTGTTCTCGTTTGATAGGAAGGCGCAGCTGTAAACCTTGGACTGCATCGAGTTCAGACTCTCCATACCGTGGAAGGCGGGCTGGGCCCAGTCCGGGAAGCTGCTGACCGGCACCAGCGGGTCCGTGTGCTGCAGCTGCTGGCTGGGAGGGAGGGTGACCTCGTCGTGCGTATCGTAGACGATCCGCTGCGTGCCCTGCGGGACTGTGGCTCGGATGTGCTGATGCGGGCTGCGCTCGTCCTGGAAGGCGCAAGCCTGAAGATCAATCTCACGCAGCGGTGCCTGGTGGCCCGCCTCTTCCTCCTCTGCAGCCGCGTCATCCTCGGCGAAGCCAGCGCCGGCCCGGCGCTTCTTCACCACACTGATTTCTTTCCCTGTGAACTCCTGGTAGAGCCGCTCCACCGCCGGCTCCTCCGCGCCGTGGGACTGCATGCTGTCCACCACCTTCTCCCGCTGGCCCTGGGTCTCGCACCTAGCGTAGCGTAGTCCATAAACCACGGACCACCGCGAGGAGGTGAGGTCGCCGATCCAGTCCATCACAGCCTCGTCGTCGTAGCCGCCGAGGTACGCGGTGAGCTGCGTCTCCAGCTCCAGCTGGTCGACGGACCGCTGTGAGAGGTACTCTACAACGCGGATAGCGTGGGCCTCGCAGGTGGTGGAGTCCTGCGCGGGGAACAGACGACGCAGGGAGTCCTTGATGTACTGTGGGTTGCAGATCACCTCATCAAAGGCAATCTTGGGCTTCTCCGCGCCAAACATCATCCCATCGGTGCCGTCCTCGAAGCCGACGTCGCCGTCTGCGTCAAAAGGGCCACCCTCGTTCAGGAAGGGAGTGTCGTCCCCCTGGAACGCGTACTGGGCAAGATTCTTGTCCTCGCGGAGAGCCTTCTTCCTCTTCTTGGTGGGCATGCCACTGAGCAGCGCCAGCTCCTTCTCCTCATCGTCGGAAGAGGAAGAGCTCATCGGAGCCTCGTAGTAATTAAGGTTATCCAGCACACTCTCCTTTCCGCCGCCCTCAGCACCATGCAGTCTCCCACTGTCGTCAGCACCCGCATCCACGACAAAGTCATCGATCAGTCGCCCATACTGCAGCAACCGATCACGGGTCTCACGGGTGAGTTTTGTGTCGAGCAGTCTCTCCAGTCGGCCCTGTTGTTCTTGTGCCCCCTCACCAGTGGCAACACCCGCACACACAATCGCCAGCGTCTCCTCCGCGATGTCCTCCAGGTCATCGTCGACGCCCGGTGGGAGGCAGCGGCGCAGGTCGAGCAGCAGCCGCTCATAGTGCCCCCGTGTGGTGTCAGAGTGAGGGACGTAGCGGGATGTCTGGGATACAAAAGCCATCACGCTATTGCTCTTTTGTCTTTCCTCGCACGTTTGTCTCCCTCCCTCACTCTATCTATACTGTGTGCTACAATCGCAAGCCAAGCTGGTGTTTCTTCTTTTTTTCTTACTTCCTCTTTCTTTTCGTCTCCCTTTGTCCTCTTCCTTCCTAAGGTGTGTTTGCGTACGTATAGACGTATGCGTGTGTGAGAAGGCGAGAGCGTGTAAAATAATCTGGATCCACTCTTTCAGCACCGCTGTGACTGGGTTGTGGCGGTCGAGTTGTGTATGATGGTCCCTATCTTTTTCTCTTTCTTTTTTGCTAATGAATTGAGTGGGAGGGCTGGTGGAGAGCACTCCGCTATGCAACGGTGTATTGGCAAGTTGTGGGGCGAATCGAACGGACACACACACACACACACACACACGCACACACACAGGCGCAGGCACTCAGTTACTTCCTTCTCCTACCCGCACACGCCGTACACACTTGCCCTCTTGAGAAGGATGTGAAGCACAGAATGAATCGCGGGAGGGGGAAGGAGGGAGGGGGAATGATACTGCTACAACAAGAGAACATAGAAAGAAGGAATAATAGGGGGAGATGAATATGCGAACATGTATGGGGGAAGCAGAGTGGTCAACATATACACTATTACTATTATTTATTTCGTGTCTGGATCTTTAATTTACTCGCTTGCGTCGTGGCGGGATGATCAGCGGCACCAACACAGATGCCTGCATGTGGGGGGGGGGAGTGCTCAGAAGAGCTAACGGCAGCAAATTCTTTCGATTGGATGGAGCTGTGGTTTTTCGTGATGTTCTGAGTATAGAGGAATGACTCTCGCATCGAGAAACGTGTACTGAAATAGCAGTAGAGCTTCTTTTTCCTTTTCTTCTGTTTCTTGTGTGGGCGTAGAGGTACCACATAATAGAACAACGAAAAAGTAATAATAATGAGGGTGCGATCCGTGGTGAGTGCTTATTATTCTTGGAGAGAGGGAGAGAGAAAGTGCTTAGTTTTAGCCCCCACCCCCCCCCCTCTCTCATAGAAAGCACACTCTCGAAACACATCGCTGAATAAAGAAAGAGGGGAATAGAGAGGAGGGGGGAGGGGGAGGGGCATCGGCGTGCCTCTTAGTTTGACTTCTGCTTCTCCCGCCTCTCGCGGATCCTACGCAACGCGCGGAAGACGAAGCCCTCCTGGACCCGCTCCAAGAATACCAGCTGTTGGAGGGAGCCCTTGCGCTTCGTAAGCAACAGAAAGCACGCCGTCACCGCTGCAAGATAAACAACAAACCGCAGGGTGCCCCACGTACGCCACGCCAACACAGTCGGGAGCCACCAGAACATTGGTACGACGACGACGCCGAAGAGCCCGAATCGCCGGTAGTAGCTGGATAGCTTGGTTGACCCTGGGTGCTGCAGCATGTCCACGTCTTCATCGTACGTTACGACGCCATAGTCCTGTCCAAGAACCGCCTTGACATCGGCCGCGTCGAAGCCGACCGGGTTCGTGCGGGCAAAACGGGAAAGCAGCTGCTCCTTCTCCGCGAAGCGGTCGTGGACCCACTTTATGAGCTCCTCGTCCGCACTCGGGGCCACGCTAGCGCTGGACATGGATGACTCTGGTGCGGTGTCGAGGCGGAACACCTGCGTCAGGATATGCAGTTTCGGGGGATGGCGCCCGTTCACGAGCGAGAGCTCGGCGGGACGCTCACCAGGGGCGAAGTAGGTGTAGCCCACCGTGAGGTCAATAATCTCCTCCACATTCTCGGCGCCGAGCATGTTCTTGATCGCCACGAGGCCAGTGGTGCGGGGATTTAGAACGTGGTGCAGCTCTGGTAGTCCCGTCTTGCGTGCAAAGGCTTGAGACTTCTCAATGTTCGAGGGCGAAAGATCGGTGCCCTCAGGGAAGATGAAAACGGTAATGGGGTTGTTGGACTCCTTGTTGTAGTCGATCATAGACTGGAGGTAGGCCTCGTCGGTAGCCCAATTCCGTGACAGGAACATGAAGCCAAACCCCTGCATGCCCCATCCCAGCAGTGGGATGTCCTGCAGATCACGCTTCAGCACCACCCGCACAGAGCGAGTGAGAGAGGTGTAAGCGAGGAACACAAAGAGGTACACCCAATCGATGCGGGTGTGATGGTTCATCATGATAATCTTCGACTTACCAGGCGCGGGGGCACGCAGCAGCTTAGCGAGGTCGGGGTAGCCGCCCTCCTTCGTCAGGCAGGGTTGCATGTGTCCCTGCCCCGCCTGGTCCACCACCGTGAAGGCGATGCGGGTGCCAAGGACCCACTCCAACCTCCCGCCAACCAGAATTATGTAGAACGATAGAACGATATTCATGTACCAATTGTGGAAGCGGTACAGCGGACGCGCAAAGTGGTCCCCGAGACCATAGTTGACAAGTAACAGTATGAGGGTTTCCACCAAGATACTTGTCAGCAGGAACAGAACAGTTGGCACTAAAATAAGAACGATCGCCAATACGCTTCGCGGTGGAACGGCCACCATATTGCCTTTAAAAAATGTTATATATATATATATATATATATATGCGTGTTCTGTGTGATTGTATATTTGCGGTCCTCACCGCTGTTGTACTAAGTAAGGATTATTTTTACTTGTATTCTGCTGCTACATGTGAATTATAGAAACTAGAAGGGGCAGATCTTGTGCACTACTGAATATGCAGCAATGTGATGTGTACGTGCGCACGTGTCCGTATAGGTACACAGTAGCCGGGAGGGGGAGGGGATACCTTGAGTAACCTCAGACACCTCTTTCTATCCCACCCATCACCCCCTCCTCGCGTTCAGCAAGTTAGTCTCCTTTGTTTGCTTGTCTTTCTCTCAAACGTATTCTATATGTACATTGTGCTGGGTACCGGGATATTACATGCACACACGTGCGGAGAGAGGGGAGGAAGGAGGGGGGGCGAGGTCACCGTCACCAAGCATGGTAAGCCCCTCCTCACAGTCGCTAGTACGTATATACAACGCTGCACATGTATACGAAAAAAAAAAAAGAGAGAGGGAGAGAGCGTAGCGAACGCCAGTCTCTCAATATTCACCATCTAGTCATGGCAACGGAGTACATCAGTGGCGTGCATGATCACGCAT